>JAXHKQ010000047.1:0-73607 GCA_038407185.1 Chalaropsis ovoidea
ATCCATCCATCATACATCCATCCATCATACATCCATCCATCATACATCCATCCATCATACATCCATCCATCATACATCCATCCATCATACATCCATCCATCATACATCCATCCATCATACATCCATCCATCATACATCCATCTATCACATATCAATTCATCATACATCCATCCGTCATACATCCATCACAAATCTATCATTCATTCTTCACACCTACATCCATCCATCATACATTCATCACACACCCCTCACACATTCATCATCCGTCCATCCATCATCGTCTACCGTTCCCTCACTCACACCATGTCTCCTTCCAGTTACCACAAGTTGCACCTACATTGTAGACTTCTAGCTTGCTTCATCCTTCACTTCTTTGAACATCATCATCTTCTCGTCTGAACAGTAAGTACAACTTCATCTTCATGGTCTTT
Source organism: Chalaropsis ovoidea (assembly GCA_038407185.1). NCBI lineage: Eukaryota > Fungi > Ascomycota > Sordariomycetes > Microascales > Ceratocystidaceae > Chalaropsis > Chalaropsis ovoidea. Next base: position 432 of record JAXHKQ010000047.1, read on the forward strand.
CTTTCTCGTCCCATGTCTAACCTTGATTATCCTTCAATGTAGTCAGACCTCAAAGTCTCTCTTGTTGATATCCCTTCAACCTTTCTTCATTAAAAGCTACCTTTTTTGGGTGGAATATGTAAGTACAACTTCATCTGTTCTCATAATCCCCATCATTACGTGACTAATGTTGATTTCATCTCATAGTATTATAGTTGCCAGTACAGGCCTATACTTAAATAGCTTTCCTCTTCCCCCTTCCCTACAATTTTTTTCTCATCATGTCTTCTTGCCAGCTCACCTTCGCCAATTCGGCGGAGGACTCGGCTCCTGGCCAGTCGGTCGGAGGTGGGGCAATCGCCCCTGCCGACCTGCCTTCCTCTTCTCTCTCTGGTTCCTGGGATTTCATCCCCGGGAACCTCTACCCCGGCATTGGCGACTTCGCCACGGACGCTGCTCTGGGGCTGACGGCTCCGCTGTTCAGCTCCACTTGGGAGACGGAGTTCTTGAACTCCGTGGATGGCCTTCTGCCATCCGCTGCTGGTCCTTCGGGGGACTCTGTCCCCACCCTGGACCCTAATTCTGTCCAGGGTCTTCCTGCTGCCCCCGTCGCCTCTGTCCCTGTCTTCTCCGTCCTTGTCTTCTCTGCCCCCGTCGCCTCTGTCCCTGTCGCCTCTGCCCCTGTCTTCTCTGCTCCCGTGGTTCCCACGGCTCTTCCAGAGGCTCCTCTGGCTCTCCCCACTTTTGTGGACCCTTCGGCCCTTTCCTTGGCGGGGGCCGCCACTTCTCTCCAGGTTCCTTACCCTGGAGAGACCTTCGAACAGGCTCTTGAGCAGCTTATGCCGCTCATCAATGCCTCGTCGTCGGCCCCTCCCGTCCCTGCCTCAGGGACTTTCGAGGCAGTTCCTCCCCCTTCTGCCCCTTCCCCCCTTCCTGACCTCCCCGAGGAGGTCCCCATGGACATGGCGAGCCTCCATGAGCTCGCCAACGCTCAGCTGGAGGCCTACCTCCACACCTCGGCCTTTATAAAGGCCTTGGCTACTGGCGAGCCCATCGCCAAGGTCCAGTCCATGGACCAAGAAGAGCTGCTGGCCAGCTTGGACGCCTTCCTTGCTGCCTCGGCCAGCTCTGGCTCCGGTTCTGCTCCTGCCCCCGCTCCCGTCCCTTCTCCTGCCTCCTCGTCGTGCACCTGTCCCCACGGGTGCCCTCAAGCGAGCAAGAAGTTCAACTTCTCGCTCAACAGCTTCGAGGAGGAGAACAAGCGGGTCCAGGCGGAGATCCGCCGGGGCAAAAAGCTGCAGCACCGCCGCCAGAACTGAGCCTTCTGTGGCTTGGTAGGGCAGCGAGTCCCTCGCCAGCAGCAAAGTGCCTCGTGAACGAAAGAGGCACTTTAGTGTTGGATCCGGCTTTCCTCTTGTTTCTTTTGTTGTCGCTTTATTCGCGACATTTTAATTAAAAGTCTTTCTTGTTTTTTTCAATAGTTTCATCTGATGTGCATGTAAATAACAACCTTTGTGATTGTTTTGTGAAGAGTATCAATAATATAGCAATCTCGACTCATTGATCTCTTAATGATACTTTTCCAGTCACGTAGCCCCTCAGTGCAATACCGGGATGGATGTTTGACACGACGCTGATATCTTGATCACGATCTTTCGATTACATAGCTCTACACAATGCACCCAAAGACTCGTGTCCGCCTCTACAGAAATAGATTTAAGCATTCCTACTTTACCCGAGTACAAGATTGAGAGGTGAAGCGTCGCCGACTCCACGGGCAATAAAGATTAAAAGATCGTGAGAATATTGATCAGATGTGTGAAGGGGGCTCTTCTCTTGTGCCGAGCAAGAGCCTTCACAAATATGTAGATAAGCCAGGGGTCCATTCAGGCCTGGGCCCACTGTCGCCATTTCCCATGCGGACTTAGGGCAAGCATCTAGCCGTTATATTATCAAAACACGGTCCAGATATTGCAGTAAACAAACAACACAGTCATGAAGTGTCGTTGAAATTCCTGATGAGGAAGGTGCCGCAAGGATCCTACAAGGTTATAAGGATTGTGACATCGCAGGTAGGATCTTGTACAACGTACCAACCCTATACTCACAGGGTTACTTCTCCCTCCCTCCGTTTGTTCCGCCTTGTCAGCTTCTCCCTTGAAGTTGCTTGACTTGGCAATTACCTTCCTTTTCACTTCCTTCCTTATAGACTGTCTTCTCCACACTGCTACCTTCCCGATTCACTTTGTTTGTTTATCCATCAAGGATGTTCTGCTGTTTCTGATTCGTCGGTTTGTTCTAACTCCCTGCTCTGTCCCTCCTCCTCCTGTTCCATGCTTCTGTCACTGCTACTTCCAAGGAAGTTCAGCTTCACTTGGAATGTGCCAGCCTTCTAAATCGAGCAACTTTTCTGACCTTGCAAATCTCTGCCGGTTCCGGTATTGAGACCTCATATGAGCAGAGCTGCCAACGGAAAAGCAACAAGCAATCAACTCACACAAGCGCCAGGTGAGACACAAAACGGAAGCCGTTGGTTGTCTCATGTGAAGAGACACGGACAAAAGAAGAGACGTAGTTCTTTATCTGTGTCTCAATCATTGAAGTGACCAGATTGGAAGGATCAGGCGGTGACGAACCCAGAATCACAATGAGTGAGGACTCTCTATCTTCCATTGCTGGGGCACCCAATTCGGTGCCGTCCAGATGTCTGGATAGGCATGTCCTGCTTCCCAGCGGGCGAGCACCGCAGTCCACCGGTTCGGGACATGAGCACAGCCAGGCCATGATAGAAGCTCCCGATTCGGGCAAGGCAGACAGAATCATATATACGCTGGGCAACTGCTTGCTTTGTCTCTGAGACTCGACTCGACTCTGCAACTGTACTGTTGAGTTGAGAGGGCAGTTGCTCGCGGTCATGCAGGCAGTTGCTCGGGCTATTTATTTACCAACGCCGGCCGCTGCTCTTTCCTTGTTTTCGTTCTGCTCTTTCCTCGTCACGTTGGCATCCAGATATCCGGGCCTTTGTTATATTTTCGCCTGTCTCGCCTTCTTCCTCTTTTCTTTTTCTTATTTTCTCCCACGTTCAACCAAATCGACTCTCTGGTCTATTTTTCTTCCTATCCGCTCATATCGTTACCCATAACTAAATTACACCTACACCGAACCTCATTTATATTGTTATTTTATTATTTGAACATTTATTTTCCCATTCTTCCTGCTTCAGTGTCTTCTAATTCGGTTCTTTTCATTTCTCTCCTACCCGCCAGTCTTGACATCTTCAAGACGCTCTTCTCTTCTCTGTATTCAGCTTCCATCGGCCCTCGAGTCCACGCCTCGGGTTTCCATCTCCTACTATCGCTTTAGTATTATTTCAGCACTCGATTCGACCCTATATTGACCTTTACGGCTCTTATTATCATTACTTTCATACTTCGTATCTCCGACACAATGCTTGGTAGACTCTACAAGGACATCCCACTCTATGTGGCGCTTTCCATGCATCCTCACAAGCACGAAGGAGATGTCACCTTTTCACAGTACGTAACCCCGTCGTCTTTATTCTCCCTGTGGTGGACTCTGCAACCCTAACATCTGCCGTCTTACCTTATAAGATACCACTGGTCCATTATCGCTGGCCCATCATTTGAAACACCCTTATCCAAAGGCACCCGCTACCACTTGATCTACGCCAAAGAGGGCAACGAATATGTTGCTCGTGTCGAGAAAGATCGCATTCCTCTTGGCATCGGCTCAGGACTCGTAGTCCGGGCCAAAATCGGTATGCTTACCAAGATGCAAGACTTGGAACGCATCATCACAGGGCTGCCGATAGCCAATCTGGTCGAGCCCACGTGTGAGATGTGGGTTGCGCAGGTGGTGTCCACGCTCAATAAGCGGGCTAATATCTTGCGGAAATGGTGCTTGGAGTGGTACATGGTGCGCGCCTGGGTCCTCGCCATGGCTGAGGACTCGGGCCGGGGCTACAAGACGGACATGAGCTACAACCGTGTGGTCAATCTGGCCAAGCGGATGCGGTCCCTGCCTGACCAGAGGTACTTTTCCATGAGGCCAGTTTTGATGCAGGCCAACAACTTTGCCGACGATATGTCCTCGGCCTTGTCATTAACCAGCACAGAATCCCTGGCAGAAAAGAATATGTGCCAGTAGTTTGTGGGATAGTCTTGTTCCGTGTTTGGTTTGGGTCTTTCTTGGCCATGTATTTTTGTCTTTGGAATGCTTCTGCTCCTGCATTTGGCCGGCCTTGCGGTGGCCTGTGATTCCGCGTTGGTCTGCGCGGGTTGCAGGCTGTTTTGTGGCCGCCGTCTGGTTTCTTTAGGTGCTGGTGTTCAAACTGCCCATTCTATGTTGTCGTTTATCACAGTCTTAGCGGTTGTTCTAATCTTGATGACTTCTCTTCGTTCCATTGTTCGTAATCGTGATGCCTGTCACGTGACCGCTGAATATAAGCCCCTAACCCTAGACCCCACACACGAGTCGATGCACTACAAAATCACGCAATCCAGCAACAGTCATTCGCCAGGATCGCAGGATTGCAGGATGCTCAATGCCCCGAATCAGGAAAGAAGCTCTTGAAGGGCGCGGCGCCCCTCCTATCAACGTTACACAGACAGTGGGGGAGAAGAAGAAAGGAAAGCAGTTGCGATTTGATTCAAGTTCGCGCCCTTGTCCGTTTGTTTTTGTGCTTCTTGCCCTCAACAAAACCTGAGTCACTCTCCGTTTCTGGTGATCTTCTACGCACTCTAAACTCGGACATCGCCACCACTTTTATGCTTCCAAGACTCCACGTCAAACCCTTTTCCTCCTTCGTGTCCAGCTTTAGGGTTTGCTCGCGGCCATTTTCCACCGCCATGGTTGCCCATGAGAAGTTGAAGCCCGCGGCGCGTGTGTCGGGGCAAAGACAGGATGTCTGGTGAGCTGCTCTCTGATAGAGCCTCTTCAGTAGAGTCCCTCACAAGATGTTTGCTAACTGAAGCTTTTCCCACAGGTCCATCATCAACGAAGCCGCCGCCGCCTCTCCCCACCAGCCTATTGTCAACATGGGCCAAGGCTTCTTCGGATACAACCCCCCGCCCTTCATTGTGGCCGCTGCCCAGGAGGCCTTGACCCGGGTCGAATGCAACCAATACTCGCCCACCAAGGGCCGCCCGCGGCTCAAGAAAGCCCTGGCCGACGCTTACTCGCCGCTGTGGGGCCGCGAGCTGAACCCCGAGACCGAGGTGACCATCACGACGGGCGCCAACGAGGGCATGCTCAGTGCCTTCATGGCCTTCATAGAGCCCGGTGACGAGGTCATTCTTATCGAGCCCTTTTTCGACCAGTACATCAGCAACATCGAGATGGCCGGTGGCAGCATCCGCTATGTGCCGCTCCACCCACCGGCAGATGGTGCCCAGCGCACCTCATCGGCTGGTGAATGGGTGCTGGACATTGACGAGCTAGAAGCTGCCTTTTCGCCGCGCACCAAGATGCTAGTGTTGAACACGCCGCACAACCCCGTAGGCAAGGTCTTTTCGCGCGCCGAGCTCGAGAAGATTGGCGCGCTGTGTGTCAAGCACAATGTTCTGATCTTGTCCGATGAGGTGTACGATCGTCTGTTCTATGTGCCATTCACGCGCATTGCCACGCTGTCACCCGAAATCGAGGCACTCACTATGACGGTCGGCTCGGCTGGCAAGAACTTCTACGCCACGGGCTGGCGTGTGGGCTGGCTGATTGGCCCTGAGCACCTGATCAAGTATGTGTCGGCAGCCCACACTCGCATCTGCTACTCCTCTGTGTCGCCACTACAGGAGGCATGCGCCGTGGGCTTCGAGGAGGCTGAGAAGCAGGGCTTCTGGACATCTGCAGTGAAGGACATGAAGGCCAAGATGGACCTGTTCAACGAGGTGTGGGAAGAGCTCGGCCTGCCCTTCTCAGACCCTGAAGGTGGATACTTTGTGCTGGTCAACATGGCCAAGGTGCAGCTGCCCGAAGGCTATCCTTTCCCCGCGCATGTAGCCGAGCGGCCACGTGATTTCAAGCTCGCATGGTTCCTGATCCAGGAGCTGGGCGTGGCAGCTATCCCGCCCACCGAGTTTTACACCGATAAGAATGCGGCGATTGCCCAGGACTATGTGCGCTTTGCTGTGTGCAAGGAGGACGCGGTGCTGGTGCAGGCCAAGGAGAGACTGCGGGGGCTCAAGAAGTACATCAAGTAGGAGACAGCTGAACACATTGTATGCATGCATGTACATGGGTGAATTGATGAGCACGCATGAGTGAACTGAGGAGCGTGCAGTGGGTAGCACAAACCAGTTCGCCTGGTTGCTGTATCAATGTATATAAGCCGGGAGATAAGCCCCCTCTAAGAAGAATGCAGTGAATATGAAGATATAAGAAGAACTAGAAAATGAACCGCCCCTTTTGTGAAGAACAAAACAAAACAAAACAAAGAAAACAAAGACAGACAAATTAGAAAACCACGGGGCCGAGCTTAGTAATCGCCCGCGTCCTGTCTTGTTAGATTGGGCCCTCTTCCAGTCTCACGCTCTTTAGCCGTCTTATCACGCTCCCTCCCTGTCCCCAGGCCTATGGCCCCGAGGGCGTGATGCAGCAGCACAGCAGCCACAACGATGGAACCGCCCTCGTCGACTGCAACGCTATCGTCGCGCAGCCATACAGCGGCGCTGTAGTACGCCACGCCGGCCAGCTCGGCAACGCTGACGGCGGCTTCGACCAGGGTCTTTGCAAAAGCAAGGTTAGGCACGGGCGCAGAAGTGGCGGGGCCGTCGGAGCTGGCGTCGTCGTGGGCTGATTCATGCGCCGACGAGGGCGGCGCGAAGAGCGAGGTGATGCATGTCCACACGGGGAACACGGCCATGGCGCCGGTCAGGCACAGTGCGGCTTCGCGGCAGAGGAGGCTGAGATCGTCGTCGACGGCGAGAGAGACGGCCCAGAGGCCGCCGACCTGTAGGACGAGCAGGGCTGGTAGAGCTAGCGGCGAGTGGAGGAGTTGTAGGGCGAAGGGATTCTGTGGCTGGCTGGTGGAGTTGGCGGCGCCTTGCTGCTGTGCGGCGCGCTGTGCAATGAGCTGTGGCGAGGAGAAGATGGAGCTGGTGCTGCCGGTGGGTGACGTGGCACGGACAGAAGTCGAGTCTGCGCCAGTGCTACCGTCATCTGGGCCGAGGGAGAAGCTGCGGTTGAGGTAGACTGCAAGATCGGTGCGCGGGTCGTTTTTGGGCGTTGGAGCAAAGAACCGCGCATCGGCGAAAGTCACGGGTGTTGTGGACTGCTCATTTGGAGGGGAAAGGCCGCCGCTAAAGGGGTCATCATGGCTGCCCGTAGGCGGACTTTCAGGCCCGAAGGCTGAACGCGCAAAGGGGTTCTTGCTTCGAGGTGTGACGGGGCCACCGAATGTATTACGGCCATGGCTACGAGAAGTCATAGGCGACGATGCCGAAGTCAGGGCCGAGGATGCCGTCATAGCAGCAGCACGCTGAGAAACGTAGCGCTGCGTAGGGGTTTGCGACCCTTTATAGTGGGAGAATCCGAGTCCATTCTCCTGTGGTAGCTGGACAGAGGAAGAAAAAGGGTTGGAGGAAGACCCGGGCTGCAGAGCCGATGGGGGTTGAGACGGAGGTTGGTGGAACGCAGAAGGGATCGGAAGCTGTGGCTGCGTAGGCGACCAGTCCATGGCATCTTCGTCCTGGGAAATGACCTGCAGGCGCTTTGGGGTGTGGTTTTTGAAGCTGGACTGTATCGAGTTGACGTGAGAAAAGTTGGAGTGACGAGAGACGGGGCTTCCGTCTTGAAGAGGGGACGACCCGAAGTGAGGCCGATTGCTTCCAATTGGGGAGGAATTGAAGTTTGTGCGGCGCAGAGGAGACGGACTCAGCGGAGTCCCGGGACGGGGCGGAGACGCGGTCAAGATATCGTCAAGAATAGACGACAGGGACTTGGCCTCCATCTCGCGTTTGCCCTCTGGCTCGACGTGATTGCGAATGGGCGCAGGCGACTTATCAGGTCTGGGTAAAGCGGTGTAAGACTCGTCGGCTCCGAAGAGGGGTGTCGCATCAAGCTTGACGACAGAGCGGGATGCAAGGAGAAGCTGCGAGAGAGTTAGACAGGAGATAAAGAGAGCATGAGCGATGGAGGGTCACGTGAGAAAGACTTACGTAGAAAAAGACGCCGGCAGCCACGAGATGCGCGCATAGATGCGCCATGGCCTCATCGGCCCGGCCTGATTCCATATCGTCAAGGCGGGGGAAGACAAAGCGCGCCACAAGTCCCCCGGCCTGCAGCCCATACCAGGAGCCAAGGCCGAGCACCGGCTTGGAGAACCCACGGAAGACTTGCGGGAAACGAGGATTCCACCACAGGGCCATGAGCGAGGCCACCAAGCCAAAGTTGAGCATGTCGCTGCTGGGCGGCAGTAAACGCATGGAGGCACTGGCAAGTCTCACGCCCTGCGCGAGCCAACGCGGCCGGCTAAGCAGACCCAGAAATGGCACAGCGAGTGTTTCCAGCACACGCATGTGCCACAGCAATTGCGCCACCACGCCGGTCCACCACAAGGCCTTGCCCAGACGATGCAGCACATCGAGACTGGTCAGTCCCTTGCGCGCGTGCCGATTGGCGCGACTCTGCTCCATCATGCGTCGCAGATAGTCCGTTTTGGCTGTGTATCGGGCCTGGCGCAGGCGCGCTGCCACCCTGGGCTCGCAGGTGGCGCAGATTTGCGGATAGCGCTTTTCTAGGCCGGCGCGAAAGCTGTAGTAGTTGCGCTCGAGCGCAGCATATTCGGGGTCCGCAGGGTCTTCAGGCAGGTACTGGGCCAGCGAGGAAGTGAACAGGTGCTGGTTTTTGACACATAGTTTGCAGAATATGGAATCGCGCGGTTCGAGCGAGGCAGAGGACGGACGCGGTGGGCGGGCGAAGTGGGCCGAGGACGGGGCGAGGGTCGCCTGGAGCGGCGGGTCGGTGATGTCGCCAGCCTGCAGCAAAGGCCGTGTGTCAGCATGTTGGGTCATTGCAGTGGAATAGGCGGGAGTCAGTGCGGAGGAGGGCGGCTTACCTCGTCTAGATAGTTGGTTGCCTCGCAGCTGGGACACTCGAAGCTGGTGATGCCGGGCTGGTAGCGGCGGCCCTGTGATTTGTTACAGTAGAAGCAGCGCAGCACTCTGGGGCGCCGGAGCGGAGGCATGGCGGGCAGGAAGAAGGCGCGAGAGAGCAGCAGACGATGGCCGACAGGGTGTGCAAGCGGGTGTGGCGACTACTGGGTGATCAGGAGAGGCAAACGTCGCACGTGAGAGAGCAGCAAGAAGCTGGTGCGAGGCAGAAGGGGGTAGAAGCAGGCAGAAGGAGACCAAAGGACACCGAAGAACCAGACGCAGCACAGCAACCAGAACCAGGCCGAGTTAAAAAGAAAAGAAAACACCACCACGACAACAGCGACGAGGCTTTTGTTTTGACGATGTCTCGGATGAAGGAGGCCCCAAAATAGCCCAACTTTGTAGGCGCCGTAGCACCACCAGGAATTCAACACAGGCTCACTGTAATGCCAGCAGTCGGTGCCTGAGAAAGTCTGGTGATCCCTAAATCTGCACTCAATTTACCATGCAAGGGACAAATGATGCGAGGGCAGGGCGACCAGATGGAATTTGCGTGAAGCCAGCATTGTTGGACTACAATTTGCTGTGTTCCATGTTCGCTTTGTTGTGAGGTTATCAAACTTTTTTAGCCGCCGTGCCCTGGGATGAGATGGGGCTCACCGGGAGTCACCGAGGGTCACCGAGGCTGGTGATTGGCGCACTTGCCGCATCTCGGGTGCCGCAGGGCTTTTGATTGGCTTGTTGGCGCGCCCTCTTGCGAGTTCCGTCCGCAATCTTAATTGGAGGATCAGCCGCCGGGCCATTAACCTCCTGCCGCATGAAAGCAAGGTCCTTTCGATTGTCAGGCCAGCCTTGACAGCTGCTGCCGGCTGGCATCACACTGCCACCTGTCAAAACAGCTTCGTGACATCACCTCAGCCAACTGCTTTCATCTTCTTCAATACAATCTTCAACACAACCACGGCCATCCAAAACTGCAGACACACAAATGCCCGACACACCACCACTCCAAGTGATGGCTGCTCTGCCGCCTCAAGCGCCACATCTGCCCTCACCGCGTCGCTCTGCACCCTGTTTTCCGCTCCACCTGACAATCCGCTTCTCTTCCGCCGTCCCCGACATAGACCTCGACATCCCTTCACCATGGGCTGTGCGCGTCGCCGCCCTCAAGCGCCAAGTACGCGCCCAGCTACCACCGGCCGATCAAACTCGCAGTCTGCGCCTCATCTACCAGGGCCGCATGCTTGCCGACGCTGCCCTGCTAGGTAGCGTTGTCAAGCCCATATCACCACCACCGCGGGCAAGCAGCATCTCACGCACATCCACGCCAGAACCCTCAGACGGCCGGACCCGCGACTCCAAAAACCCAAGTCGCAGCGCCAAGGGCAAAGACCCCGAAGCGCGCCAGCGCATATACCTGCTTGCCAGTCTCGGCCCCCCGCTCGATACCGCCGGGCTTGCCACCGAAGACCGCCTGGCAAGCACCCCGCCAACACCAACACACCACGACCTCGACCTCGACCTCGACGAGATCCATGCTGGCGGCCCCAACGCCAATGGCAGCGCCCCCGATGGCCTGGGTTCTGCAAGGCGCCCATTTTCTGCCACAGGCGCTGCGGGAATGCGCAGCCGCGGAGCTTCCCCACTGGCCCGAGCGCCGCGTGGCTTTGAGCGTTTGCTGGATGCGGGACTGTCGGCCAGTGAAGTCAACCAGCTCCGCCTGCAGTTTGCGTCCATCCAGGCGGCGCGGCATACCCCAGATACGATGCCGTCGCCTGACTCTCTGCAGCGCATGGAAGATGCGTGGATTGACTCCAATGCGACGGGCCCAGTGGCTGATGCAGCGGCAGCCGGTGGCGCAGGGGGAGACGCAGAAGCAGACGAGGACTCAAGTGCTGAGGACTCGATGGATGCTCTGTTGAGGGGGCTGGTCCTGGGCTTCTTCTGGCCGCTGGGCTGCTTTAGTTGGGCGTTGAGAGAAGAGGGCCTGTGGTCCAAGAGAAGACATTATTCTGTGTGGGTAGGAGTGGTACTCGGCGTCAGTATAGGGACCCTACGGTACCTGGGCAGTGAAGGCGGCTGAGAATGCCAGCCGCGGCGCAGGCAGACATTGATTTGCAGTGTAAAAAATATGTACAGTAAATAGCATGTTCACGGGATGTTGCTCGTTGGCTTCGGTCTTGCATGAACCGCTCAGATTAATCTATCAGACTTTGTTTTTGGTCGTCCGCCACAAGGATATCTCTAGTCCCACAGTCTCTCGTTATGCCTCTCCCTCTCTCTCCCCCTCTCTCTCTACAGATACAAACTCTGCGCCGCCACAATATCACGCTTCAGCTTGCCCAATGACTCCTCAAACTTCTTGGTCAAGTCGTCACTGCCCATCACGCGACTGGCCTCGGCCATCTGGCGCAACAGCTCCTCGAGTCTGCGGAAATGGCGAATCAGCGAGCCCTCGTAGGCATCCGTCAGTTTGCTACAGAGTAAGGGTTAGTCGGTGTTCGGTTCTCATCCCATCAAGGGTTACCCGTCGGGTTTTCAGAGTCAACTTACCAGATGTCGATGAACTGCGCGCCCTGGCACCACAGATACACCGTGTCCATGAGCTGCCATTTCAGCTTTCCAACATACGCCTCGACGTCAAGGTCCAGCTTGCTCTCCTGTGAGACCTTGGCAATCATGCGTGCCTTGATGACGGCCTCGCGGAACGGCTTGTCCAGCGGCTCCTTGAGCGGGTCGGCCGTGACCTTCTCGTCGAAGACAAAGATACTCAACACAGCCGCACACAGCTCGGGGCTCAGCTCGTTGAAGAAACGGTCGAAAAGCAGCTCGGCGAGCAGCAGCTCGTGGCCTTCGGTCGACGATATCTCGCAAGCCACACGGCCCTTGAGTTGCACTACTTCGTTCTCGTTGATAAAGTCCAGTCGCCGTAGCACACGCATACGCGCCTTGAGCTCGTCCAGCTGCTCGATTGTGTTGGCCTTGACAATGGCCTTTTTCTGGTCCTTGATGCGCTCCGACAGCCGCGCCTTGGCCGCGTACTGCTCCCACGCCTCCTTGAGGAGCGGCGAGCTGTGCAGCGGGTTCGTCAGGAGACGGGCCTCGAGGACCTCCGTCTTGCGCACTAGCTTCTTAAACGAGTCGTCGCGGATTTCCATGTGGTCAATGGGGTCCAGAAGGGGCAGGCCGTCGGGGAAGCGGCGCACAATCTCGTTCAGGTGTGACTTGATGGAGCCCATGGCCGGGAGTGAATCAAGCGCTTTAGACTTGAGCTTGATCTGACTCAGCGCCTTGACGCAGGTCAAGAGGCAAGACACGCGCTCAAGACGCATCTTTCCGCCGGGGGTCTGCGGCCGCAGCTCGGTGGGGAACGGCAGCCCGGGGTTGGTGGCCGATGGCTCGGGAGACTCGGCGTCCACAGGCAGCACAACATCGACCAAGTAGGCTTCCTGGGGCGGGTAGTCAGGCTCTCCCATCTTGGGAGCCCGGCGCTCAACCAGGTTAACCACCACACCCCAGCCATAGTCATTGCCAGAGTGCAGGCTCGAGTCGTCGGCCGAGGCGGGGTCAAAGATGCGCACCAGGCGACCAGGCGTCAAGTGCCCCTTGCAGATTTCAGGCAGCTGCATGACAGAAAGCATGTCGCGGCGGTAGACGTTGATTTGTTGGCGGATGGTGTAGTACTCCTTGATGGCAGACTCGTCGGAGATGACTAGGTTGTCGCGTTCGTGCTGCAGCTCCATCATTGTGTTCTCCAGAGCAGGCAGCGAAGCCGTGTTCTGGAACTGGTGGAAGCAGTTTTTGAGCATGAACTCGGGAGAGACCGACTCGATACGGAGCAGGTTGAGCACCATGGTGTAGCCGAGGTAGAAGGCAGACACCAGGCGGTCGTGCTCACCGACCACAACGGCCCGGGCAACATCCGGATCCATGGAGTCATCGAACAGTGTGATGACAATACCCCGCAGATCCAGACCACGACGACCGGCACGGCCTGACATTTGCACGTACTCGGACGCCGAAAGCGGGCGGCGGCCAATACCATCAAACTTCATGATTGAAGTGAAAACCACCGTCTTGGCCGGCATGTTGAGGCCAATGGCAAAGGTTTCGGTAGCAAACAGCACCTTGATCAGAGACTCCTGGAACAAAATCTCAATGACCTCACGCAGAATGGGGAACAAGCCCGAGTGATGGACACCAATGCCACGCTCCAGCAGCGGCAGGATCGACTTGATGCCGGGAAGTTCGCGGTCAGCCTTGGGCAGCGTCTCGATGGCGTTGCGGAAGACAAGGCGCACCTTGTCGCGCTCGCTGTCGTCGTTGAAGCTGTACTGTGAGATCTGCATAGCGAGCGACTCGCACTCGCGTTTGCTGAAGGAGAAAATGATGGCAGGGTCAAAACGCTTGGTGATGATCATCTTGACAATCTTCTTGACGTCCTTGCCTGTGTCGCTGGCACCGTTGTTGCGGCCGCCCTTTTTCTTGTTGTTGCCGCCGCCTCCGGCGCTCTTCGGCCCGCCTTCCAGGGCCTTTTTGCCCTGTTCCACAAGTTCAATGGCCTGGTTGAAGTTGGCCTCCTTGAAGTTCTTCTTCTCGTCGACCACTAGCAACATGCAGTCGCTGCCGGCCGGGTAAAAGTAGTTGCGCAGTGGCGTGGGCCGGAAGTCTGTGTAGACAACGTGGCAAGCCTGCTTATGGATCTTGGCAATCCACTCGGCAAACTCGAAAGCGTTGGGGATGGTGGCCGACAGAAACACATAGCGCACCTTGTCAGGTAGCAGAATGATGGTCTCCTCCCACACCACACCACGCGTCTTCTCACGCAGATAGTGCACCTCGTCGAAGATGACCCACGCAACCTCGCGCATGATCTCCGAGCCGCGGTACAGCATACTCCGCAGAATCTCCGTGGTCATGACTAGACACGACGCTGTGGGGTCTGTTGTGACATCACCAGTGATCAGACCAACATCACCAAAGAGCTCCTTGAAGTCTCGGTACTTTTGGTTACTCAGTGCCTTGATGGGCGACGTGTAGATGACGCGCTGATTTCGCTTCAAGCACTGCGCAATGGCGTACTCGGCCACGACTGTCTTTCCGGCAGAGGTATGCGCCGCAACCAGCACGCTCTCGTCGCGCTCAATGGACGCCACAGAGTAGGCCTGGAAGGGATCCAGCTTGAACGGGTATGTGCGAGCAGGCTCTGCGGGGGGCTTGTGCTGCGAAATGGGAATGTACTCGTACTCGAGATCGGGCGGCAGCGCCACCTGGTGGGCAATGTTGTGCGACAGCTTGATGGGCTCGGCCGCGCCGGCCTCGCCATTCTCGCCCGTGCCGGAGGTTGCGTTGCCGTTGTCGTCGGCATCGGGCGCGGCATCGACTTGCCGCTCGGCAGCGGTCTCGAAGGTATCTGTCAACACGGCTTCGGCCTCGTCTGGCTTTTTCCGCCGCTTGTCATTGTGTTTCCGTTTGCTCGCAGTCTGCAAAGAGTTTTCGTCGTCGTTGTCGAGGTCGGATTCGGCATCGTCAACATTGTCTGCGTGATCGGATTCGGCGTCCGAGCCATCGTCACTGTCTTGCGAGCCCGGCGATTGCATGTCCTGGTCGCTATCTGAAAGGCTGGAATTGGCCTTGCGCTTCAAAGAAGACGTTGGCGAAGGCTTGGCCGAGGACTTGGACTTGAACTTGGCGGCCTGGGGGCTGCTGTGAGACACGGCGCTTTCCTCATCGGAGCTCACGTCCTGGTCAGGCGCCTGCCCGAAAACATCAAACATGTCATCCATGGCAGACGGATGTGGGCGCCGCAAGATGCAGCACAAGAAGACACGCCGGTTGGTAGGACAAGAGGAGGAGGGCTGTGCGAGGCAGGAGAAGGGGGCAAGTGGCCTAGATCGCTATGGCTTAGGAAGAAGTTCCCGGGTTGGTGTTTAGACAAAGAAAAGGAAATAAAAACAAAGCAGAAAAGTCTCGGTCGCTATTAAAGATTCCAAGATTCACCATGTAGACATGAAGACAGCCAAACTTACATGTTGACTTTTCCAACATTTTTTTGCGGTGCCAAGGTTTCTGCCGCTAAGATAAGGAATCCACAATAGCGTGCGTGCTTTAGGGACTTTAGACTATGGCTGACATAAGCAGCATTGCTTACTGACCCGGTTTTCTGAGCCGTCAATCCTGCGTCTTTGATTGGCTGCCTGGTCTTTTATAGTGGGGAGTCCACCTTATGTCATCCTGCGTGCCAGGCCATCCCGAGAAAGTGAAGCTTTGCACTTTGATCACGACTTTTCTCTTGTGTTTGCCCTGTCGATCGACCCGCTCTGCTTCAGTTGTAAGTAGCCACCCACACCCTAGACTTTTTGAATCGTCTTTTGTGCTCTATCGCTCAATTCATTGCTATTCGTCCTTGCTTCCGAGTCGCCATCCATGCAGTCCACCGGCTAACTGAAAACCTCGCCAGAAAAAATAGTCACCACCACCCCACCCACACGTATATCTACACCCAAACAACCACACAAAATGATCGCCGCTGTCCGTTCGCAGGCTGCCAGCCAGGTCGCCAGACGCGCCTTCTCTACCTCGCGCGCCCAGATGAGCTCGCCCTACCACTACCCCAGCGGCGCTGGCACCAACCTGCCCTTCAACCCCAAGTCGAAGTGGTTCGCCCCCGGCTTTGTGCTGTTCGCCGTTGCCGGCTTCGGTGCGCCCTTCGGCATTGCCGGTATGTCACCATTCGCAGAGATGCCACCCGTTTTTTTGCTTGAGCGGCCGGCACCCAGCCTTCATCGGAGACGGCCGAATTTCAGAATTTCCTCTTCAGCTCGGCATGAGACGATACTAACGATCTCTTCCTCTCTTAATAGTCTACCAGACCTACAGAACCAAATAAGCAACGCGCTATACGACTTTGCCGGCGTTTCAAGTTTGTTTTTTTTTGGAAAGTTACCGTGGATGCTACCATAGTGAATACATACATCACAAACATCACCAAAGATCCCACCATACAACGGATCTATCCCGGTGCCCTTGTTTCGAACACATGTGACTTTTTTTGACCATCTCTCAACTGTATCTTACACTTGCTATACTATACATGCCTCTAATATACAAACCAGCCGACTTAATCAGAGTTAGCCTTGCAACATTGCCTTGTTAACTTTCCTCCTGCGGAAAGACTCCCGTCCATTGGGAGCTGTACGCACCCGAATTGAGCCGGTCAAGCTGTCCCAGAAAGTCCCGGCGCTCAACAACCCTACGCATGAACTGCTCCAAGTGCACCACCTTGGTCTGCTCCAGACTCCACCGCTTCTTCAGCTGCGAGTATGCATCCAACACATCCAGCTCGCCACCACAGCGCATAAACGCCCGCAACGCCCACATCACCATCCACGTATCAACGTACACGCTCTCGACGCCATTGTCCAACGTGTTTAGCAGTGCGGTGAAAATGCTTTGTAGACGCTTCTTGCTAAAGTCTGCCCCGGAATAGGTCCCGCCGTGGCGGCTGAAGGCTTCAAACAAGGTCACAAAGATGCGCCCATCCATGGGTACCTGAAACCACCGCATGTCATCCAGGTACGCTGCCACGCGGGACATGTCGCCCACACACACTGCATAGTGCTGCACCAGGATGCGGTACGTGCGGGTGTCTGGCGCCATGTTGGTGTTGGCTTGCATTCTAGCACGCAATCTCGGGTGCCGCCGCGCCAGCTTGGCCCACATAATCAACACGCGCGTAATGACTCGGCGTGCGCGGTAGTCGGCCGGCGGGGGGCCGAGCCCGCCGTTGCTGCAGCTCTTCATGCGCGCGTAGACGAAGTCGGCTGCAGCTTCCTCGCCAGCATGCAAGAAGCCGGTGATGACGCAGTTGAGCACCACGTCATCGACCATCTCGCCAGCAAGAACCATGTCCTTGTAGGCGGCACGCACTCCGTCGCCGTCCTGGCGCAGGCCAAAGTAGTGTATGAGAGAAACATGGTGGTACCGATTGAATTTGATACCGCGCACAATCATCTCCGAGTACAGTCGTTGAGCAAGCGTGAAGTTGCCGCACTTGGTTGCCGCGTCAAAAAGCATGTTGAAAGTGACTTCGTTTGCTTTGACGTGGGATTCATGCTCCATTTCACGCCATATCTTGAGACCAACTGCAATCCAGGACTCGTCTTTATCACGGATAAAGCGCTTTGCAAAAGCCAGAGAATAGTTCCACTCATAATGAGTGAGAGCAAGCCCGCATGCTTTGACGTCCTCGACAAGAGAATAGTAGCGCAACATGGCAGGCGAATCGTACCGTTCAGGCGTTCCGAAAATGCGCAACAGCCGATGTCGCATCGAGGCTGAGATATGCAGCATGCGGGGCTCGGGCAGTTTCTGGTAGACGCTAAATATATAAAGCAATGTTATTCGGCTGTTGCCGCGTGATCTCTGGCGCACGGCGGAGAGCAACTCGGTATAGATTTGCAGGGAATGGTCGCTTCGGCCGACACTCTCTTCGAGGGATGGGTAGTCATAGTCGTCCGGCTTATCAGAATTGGCCAGTCGAGGCCCGCCGGCATTGGCATAACGTCGGAGATATGTGTCTTGGTGAAAGTCGAGATACTCCTCTACATGGCCAATCCGTGTGTCGTCGATCATGGACAGGAGATCTTCAGTACTGACAGTTGCGCCAAATGGAAAGGCTTCTCCTCTATTCTCCGTTGGCTCTTTGCCTGTGGATTCTGAAGCTGGGTCTGTATTCGCTACAGGTTCTAGCTCCATGCTTGGTCCCGGTCTTGTTTCTGCATACGTCTCTCGGTCTACTCCTGGGTCTACCTCCGCCTCGTCGGACGCTTCCTGCAGCCCATCTGCTGGATGGTTCACCTTACTCGAACTCCAAAGCGACCTGGAAACTACCGGCATATACAGTACGGAGGCGGATGGGGTGAAGAATGTCGAGAATAGCCATTGCGATGATTTACGACAGACCCGAGCTTTGGGCTGTGACAAGCTGCGACTAGGCGCCCAAGCATGTTCTGAAGCTTTGCTACGTCTTGTAATTGCATCGTAGAGCGGCTTTTGAGGCAGGAGTGACGACTCTTTCGCAGCGGTCTCGGTAACAATTGTTGTAGTCGTAGCAGACGAAGGTTTCAACTGGGGCGGGGAACGGCAGGCGGCCAGGTAGGCACCAGAGGATGGTCGCGATGCGTTGAGAGTGGCAGGACTTGTGGGCTGGAAGAACAGCGGGGTATTTATCGGCGAGCCCCCAGAGCCTGAGGCGGCGACGGCCGAGGCGGCGACGGCCGAGGCGACTAGCCGGAGCGCAGCAGTGCACGTGGTGGCCCCGTCGAGTCGAGCAGGAGTTTTCATGAGCAGGCGATCATGACATCAGGCGAAGAGGAGTTACGACCAGGTTCTCCTGTAAATGAAAGGCGGCTTTGGGAGTGAGAGGAATGGGCGGCCCGGATGTCAAAGGCGTCGGGGACAAGTAGGAAAAGAAAGCCCACGCTGCAGTCTCTGATCACTTGTTCCAACGCAAGTTCCAATTGATAGTTGAAGCCATTCAGCCTTCCCGTTTGCTTGAAAAATACTATGCAGGTGATTGGCTACAAGCTCACAGAGAGAGGGGACCTTTAATGTGGGGAGCGACAGGGTTTCTGCGGGGGTGTTCCTTAACCGGGTAAAGTTCGGTGGATTCTTTAAGCTGGGCAATTTTTGACGACCAATTCGAGTCCAAGTTGAAGCCATCACGGAGGAGTTGTATTGACAGCACCCTGCCCGTCGCCCATATAACATAAGCAGTACGCCCCTCC
Source organism: Chalaropsis ovoidea (assembly GCA_038407185.1). Lineage (NCBI taxonomy): Eukaryota > Fungi > Ascomycota > Sordariomycetes > Microascales > Ceratocystidaceae > Chalaropsis > Chalaropsis ovoidea. Next base: position 19,309 of record JAXHKQ010000047.1, read on the forward strand.
CTCAAGTCCCTCGCTCAAGTCCCTCGTCCAAGTCCCTGTCGTCTTGGCCTCCAGAACACTAGCTAGCTACCAGCTGGAAGTCTGCTCTGGAAACGTACGTCACACCCACCAATTGCACACTGACCTCTAACTTTCGTCCACTTGTCCTACAGAAATGGGTCGCCAAATACGTCCCCGCAAGGTCTACCAGGCCGTCGCCCAGAGCCTCGCCTCTCCCATTCTCTTGACGCAGCGGACACCTCCCACCCGGCCGCCGTGGTTTGACGTTCTTCATGCTGTACCGCCGTCAGAGATCTTGTCACGACCCATCGCCGTGCAACTCAACGAGAACAAGCGCGCCCTCAAGCGCCCCGGAAAGCCTCGCAATCTGTACAAACCCCAGCAAATCCGCTTCCCGGAAGATGCTCTGCGCGTCAACTTCTACAAGGACCACCCGTGGGAACTTGCTAGACCACGACAGATGGTCGAAACCGACGGCTGCGATATGTACAGGGTGGATTGGAGCAAAGGTGTTATACAACCGGGCATGCAACTGAGTGGTGAATGGTAAGTCCGATGCTGTCTGGAAGACGGAACCCCAGCAGCAAAAACGCTGACCTTTTTGTCCGCACTGTAGTGTCGTCCAGCGCCAGATGTGGATCATGGAGAACGAGGGCCTTTCACAAGACGCTGCCTACGACAAGGCGCGTCGCGAGTTCTACGAGGAGCGTCATCTGCAGGAACTGCGCAAGCGCATTGCCGTGGAAGAGGCGCGCTACGTCGGTGCTTACTTTGGAAAGTCTCGCCTGGAGCTGGGTATGGAGGAGGAAGACCGCGCTTACGAACGCTGGAAGAGCCTGGCTGCAGTGGAAACCGAAAAGCTGGCCTCTATGCGCTCGGTGGCTGAGGCGGACAATGAGCCGGATGATGTTGTGGATGTTGAGGCCATGGTTGAGAACGCTTAATGCAGGCCATGTGAGAGATTGGGGACGATGGGGGGAGGGTTTCTGCTGTTAGGCAGCCAGATCTGTATCAACATATGACGTTTGTAGCACTACGATTATGCCAAATTTGTAATGACAAACAAGGAATGAGATGTGTTTGAGAAGATGGGTGAGTAATGATACACCATTCAACTCCACTAGGTGACTGTAGGTCCTACAGCACATGCTTTCATGATACTTGTCGTGTTAGGGTAACACACGAAATGATGCCAGGGTTAACAAGGGAAGTCGAGCTATGTGTAGATTCAGAAACACTAGATATATCCTTGGTAAAAGGACACCAAGTGTACATGATTGGACTCGATGTATTGCTATGTCTGAGTATTAAGATCAGGGTAAAGGGCTACAAGACCTGTTTCAAACAACAGTCGTCGGTTCAGCAAGCATAACTTTTATATATTGAGGGTATCATCGTGCAGTCTAATGTAATGTACAGAGAGACTTTCTCGGTCGTAGTATGGTGTGTAATGTACAGGCAAGTTGATGTGTGTGGTTTGCCATTCTGTGTGTGAATATGCAAGGAAGCATGCCTCGAGCCAACATGGTATTCCAATCAAATGAGCCCGGTCAACTGCACGTAGACAATGTAGGTCTCACTCATGCAGTTGCAAGATGGCTTCCTGCACTACACATCAGTAGCTCAAGACAGTTAGATTGTCAAGATAGCGGAAGCATATGCAGTATACTGGTCGCTCCCGGGGTTTAAATGCAGCCAGTTGAGATTTTCGACCAGGATTGCGCATGTACGTCATAGGCACGGAGACGGGGTCCTATTTGACGGGCTGGTTCGGTCGTGGGTTTATTTTTGTTCGCGGTGTCATTGTATTAGCTGGAGATTGCTGGCAAGTCATCCTGCAGTGACATTATGTTAGTTACTTGTTGTGTCGTCATCGGAGGAAAACTTGACTTACAATGTCATAGATCACACGGATCATCAGACTGCAGCTTGGACACACGGCAATGTCTTCCGAGTCGCGCAGGTCCAGCAGCGCAATTTGGAATCGATCACCACAGGGACACGGATAGAAGTAAGTTTCCAGATCTTCATCATATTCCATGTCTTCGATCTCGATTTCGTCGTAAACTACGATGTCGTCGTCTGCCATGATTGCGGCGGGTGGTGATGAATAGGATGGAGGAGGAGATTGTGATTGGAAGAGACTCTGGGTGATGTGTATATCAACACAGATAGAAATTAAGGATACTCAGCTAGATTGAGCCTGTCGTCAGTCAACGCGCATGGGTTGAATGCGACAAAACATCAAGCTTGTGATTGATTGTTCGTCACAGTCTACTTAGATTTTTTTCTGGCACTAGCTGCCCCGCGACGCCACACTGCCGCCTCAACACGCTGGATAAGTGTGGCGTTTTGAAGTTCCCCGGGCGGGTTTTGGGGCTGCCTTGGAGGAGGGGAGAAGGAAGCTAAAGCTTGATTTGTTGGAGAAGACAAAGCACGGCGAGTTGGAGACGCATGTGGGCTTTACGAGGAAAGTCCTTGATGTTTGCTTCTGCAGTACTTGTGCCTGATCACATGCATGGGAGTTTATCAGCTCAAGACATACAATACTGGACAAAAAAAGAAGCTGGGAAACTGGGACAGTGGGTGGGTTGGGCTGTAGACAAAAATGTAGGCCGGGAGGGGAGAGAAAGAGGCTCTACATACGTCAGAGGACAGGGGTACGTACAGACAAGCAGTTTAGCTTGTGGCATGTGATGTGCATCGAGCAATAGCCGAGGAATAGATTGAATGAGAGTGAGGGAAAGCTGGATGTGTGCTGAACATGCAGGATATGGACTGGTCTTGTGACTTGTGCTTCATGAAAATATCTCTAAAGAGAACCTTCTCAGCTTTTTTCATACTGTCTACAAACATACTTTTGGTGGCGCATCCCAAATTGCAACTGCGTTTTTAGACGGTGTTTCTCTGTTTACGTGCCTTCCTCATTCATCACCAGCCGTCCCGTGACTTTTTTTTTTCTGGGTTCGTTTGCTCTTGCTGATTCCGTCGAGAACACATTTTCTTCTTCCAACTTCTTTTTTTCTTGCTGTGCAGAGTCTTCTTTGGTACTGTCATTTTGCATCATTTTGCGCTCTATTTTTCCAAGTGTCTTGCGCCGGTTATATTGAAGCTAATCGCAATTGCCTGGCCATCGCTGTCGTTGTCGCAATCACAATCGCAATCGCAATCGCATCACCGCATTTCGCTCGTGCGGCTATCATCTAATCGGCTGCTGCAAAGAGAACCCCCCCTCCCCCCCGATTGCACGCGATATAAACAGCTGGACTGAATACACGCATCGTAGCGATCCAATTCGCCCAGCGGACGCACCTTAACCGCCCGTCATGGCCGCACAATCCAAGGTGGCCTTTTCGTTCTCACACCACGAAAAGACGGCCAAAAAGATCGTCGCACAGCTCTCAACGCTCTACCTCAAACACCGCAGTCGCATATCTGCCGCTGTCTGGATCTCGCTCTTTCTTGCTTTGCTCAATCGAATACGGCATGCTATCACCGCCCAGAAAAATTCATCCGCGTCTCCTTCAAAATCTACAGTGGCTCTAGATGCCTCGGCCCAGACTGCCGGCGGCGCTCTGGCACCCGGCAAGCGACGACGGGTCGAGCTAAACAGAGAGTTTTTCCGGTCTCTAATGAGACTTATCAAGATTGTCATTCCGGGGTGGAAGAGCAAGGAGGCAAGACTTTTGATCAGCCACAGTTTCTTTCTGATCGTGCGCACTTTGATATCGTTGAAGGTGGCTGCGATGGATGGCGCCATCGTGAAGAGCTTGGTCAAAGGCAATGGCCGTGAATTCTTGAAGAGAATCATGGGCTGGATGCTGATTGCTGTTCCCGCGACCTTCACAAACTCCATGGTAAGAAACAGTCCCAAACGCAAGCTAAAACTGCCCGCAACTGCTCGCAACTAACCGATCTCTGTTTAGCTTTCATGGCATCAAGCCGAGCTCTCACTGCGATACCGAACACGTCTAACCCAGTTTATCCACGACAAATATCTATCAAATATGACATTCTATGGCCTGACAGCCCTAGATGACCGTATCAAGAACCCCGACCAGTTGATTGCTGTCGACGTGGCCAAGTTCAGTAACAGCATGTCTGAACTTTACAGCAATTTGGCAAAGCCTGTGCTCGACATGGTGAGTTTTGATGTACAGGTGCATAACAAAGACCAATTGGCCAGACTCTAACCTGTCACACGACTAGTCAATCTACACATACTCGCTTTCCAACAGTGTCGGCAGCGAGGGCGTTCTTTTCATGTCTCTGCTTGTCCAGCTTTCTGCAAATGTCATGCGTCTCCTCACGCCTCCCTTTGGTAGGTACGTGGCTGACGAGGCCCGTCTTGAGGGCGAGTTCCGATTCCAGCATTCTCGCCTCATCGATCACTGCGAAGAAGTTGCACTGTATGCCGGCCACGAAGTTGAGAAAGACACCCTCGACAAGGGCTATTTCACACTGATCAAGCATGTCAACTACATTCTGCGGCAGCGTCTGTACCATGGCTTCATGGAGGACTTTGTGATCAAGTACTTCTGGGGAGCCCTGGGCCTCCTCTTGTGTAGTGTGCCTGTGTTTGTGAAGCTTCCCAACACTGGTGGTGCTCTGAGAGGCATCAGCTCTATGGGTGATCGCACGGAATCCTTTGTCACAAACCGACGCATGTTGCTTTCAGCGTCAGACGCTTTTGGACGCATCATGTTCTCATACCGCGAGATTATGGAGCTGGCGGGCTACACATCACGTGTGGCTTCGCTGTTGGATGTAATGGACGACATTCAAAGGGGCCACTTTGAAAAGAAGCTTGTCTCTAGCAGCGGGACCGAAGACAATGCAGCTGTCCTTCGCGGAAGGGGTAAGGTGGTTGAGAGCCAGGATATCAAGTTCATCGATGTGCCCATTATCTCACCGAATGGCGATGTTTTGGTTCCTGCGCTGTCTTTCCAACTATCCCCGGGCGATCACATGCTTGTTGTTGGCCCCAATGGATGTGGCAAGTCGTCGCTCTTCCGCATTCTGGGCGGTCTGTGGCCAGTTTACGGAGGAACAGTACACAAGCCGCCATTCAGTGATATTTTCTACCTCCCCCAACGACCGTACCTGTCACGTGGCTCACTGCGCCAGCAAATCATCTACCCCGATAGCCCGGCTGCTATGGCGGCACGTGGAGTCAGGGATAGCGATTTGATGCTGATCCTACAGAAGCTGGACTTGACTAGTCTGGTGGAAATGTACGATGAGGGTTGGGATGCGGAGGCCGAGTGGCGTGATGTTCTCTCAGGAGGCTTACAACAACGCGTTGCCATGGCGCGTTTATTCTACCACGCACCCAGATATGCAATCCTAGACGAGTGTACATCGTCGGTACCGCTGGATATTGAGAAGGCAATGTACGAGGGTGCCAAGGCCCTGGGTATCACGCTGCTGACAGTGTCGCACCGCCGGTCACTGTGGAAGTATCACTCCTGGATCCTGCAGTTTGATGGACAGGGCCATTATGTGTTTACGAAGCTGGATGCGGAGAAGCGCCTCAAGCTGGAAGATGAGAAGGAAGAGCTAGACGTCAAGCTTCGTCAGGTGCAGGAGTGGGAGAGACGTCTGGAGGAGCTGACTACGAACTAGCGAGCGACGGCGATGGCCATTTGGACTAATTTATACAGTCAATGCCGATCTATTTAATTATCATCCCCGGGGGGACAGGAAGAAGTAGCGAAGTCTCTCTATGTATGTTCTCGACCACTCGACCATACTGTACAATGATGTCACGTCACCGGTTTTCGTTTTGTTCACGCCCCCTTCCACTTCGCATTCGCCAAAAGATCGCCAGTATTGAACAGCTCGCACTTCACCCTCGACACATCAACGCCCTTCCGGATCAAGGCCGTACGCACATCCAACATGAATGCTTCCGGACCACACACGAAATACTCGGCGCCACCGTGTGTTAGATGCAAGTCTGCATCCGAGATCTTGTCCAGGTCGACACGGCCTAAGAAGTTGAAGTCGGCTCCGTGGATATCGCCAGCCTCTGGGGTGGTCTTGAACACAGCCGAGTGGAAGTTCTGGCGCATATGGGCTATGCTTCGGATGTAGATGTCAAAGGCTGCGTCGGCATGGGAGCCGTAGATCCACGTGATTGGTCGGCAAGATGGCAAAGGCGGGGCGGCCACTGGCGTCAGGTCTGGCTCTGGCTCTGGCTCCGGGGAGGTGGTGCTGCTGGTATCAACACTGCCACGAGAGAGTACGGCCGAGGTGAAACTGCCGGCGCGGTTTTCAAGAGGTGAGTCGGGGAGAGAGGGGGCACGGGACTGTGTCCGGCCTCGCAAGAAGAAGGAAGGCACAACAGAGTGCGCTGGGGATACAGAGCGGGCTTGGAATGAAGACGCGATGGAGTTTTTGGAGGAGGACGTTTTGGCGCGCGATGCCGACGATGCGGATGATGACGTTGAAGGTGGGGTGGGGACTTGGGCGAGGAGACTGTTGAGGATACTAATCATGGGCGCAACTCCGATGCCGGCCGAGATCAACACCACGGGCACGCTGGCGCCAGAGTTCTCCATGTCCAGGAAGAAATCGCCGGTTGGATGGCTCAGCTGCACCGTGTCTCCGATCTTGTAGTTGTCAATCAGCGCAGAGCTGATCATGCCCGGGCTGCCGTTGGCGTTGACCTCGCGCTTCAGTGTGATGCGGTAGTAGTCGCTGCGCGTCTTATCGCTGAGCGAATACTGCCGCGTCTGCGTGGTCACGTCCTGGTAGCCTGTGACGGGGATCTGCAGTGATACGTACTGGCCAGGGCGGAAGGTGGGCAGCGGGGTCACCATGTCGGCGTTGCTTTCGCCGGGCACCAGGTACAGAGAGAAGACATCGCGCGTGCGGGTCTCTTGTACCTTGCGCATGATTCTGAAGGGTCGGAAGCCCGTCCAGCCGCCAAAGCAAGCGTACAGCTGGGCTTCGCGGCCTGAGAGCATCCTGGCCAGAATGCTATATGCCCGCTCCCAGGCGACGGCTACGGCCGGAGTGAAGATGGCGGGGCCCAGCACGGTGGCAAAGGCGCCTAGCAGGTATTTGCCGACAATGTCGTAGTCGGCCGGGCCGATATTCAAGGAGGCGTGCTTGTGGCACACTCGCTCCAGGATTGGAGCGAGCTCAGACATGCGGTGGATGTGCTGGGCAAAGGTCAGGATCAGCTGTGTCAGGGCGCGCGGCTGGCGGCCGTTGAGCTGGTTGGCGTGGTTGAAGACGGCAGACAGGGATGGGTGGGCGCTGAGCAGCGTGCGGTAGAAGATGGTGGTGATGAGGTCGCCATGTGAGCTGAGGATGGGAATGGTCTCTTTGACCAGCTTGGCCTGGTGATAGGAGAGAGACATGGCGGGTGAGGGGAGAGAGACAGAAGGAGTGCATGGGATTGTGGCTGGCGGCAAATGAAGAGCAAGTCGCCAGGAACTAGAGAGAGAGTGTGTGTGTTGGTGGCGCCGCTTATAAGAGCACCACAGCCAGCAGCCAGCAGCTAACAACAGGCTGCCGTGTAGGTCCTCCTTCTCTCTCTCTCTCTCCAGCAAGCAAGCAATAAATATGGCCAGACCCAAGCAGGGCACGAAAGGAGGTTCCACTTGGGGAAAGTTCCTCCTCTCCTGGCCCAGAGTTTCTTCGTCTGATTTCTCTTTCTTCGCTTCTTCTTCCTCTCCTTCTTCTACTCTTCTGCTCTGCCCATCGTATGTTTTGCATCCTAGCCTAGAGCTACCTCTCTCTCTCCAGGCCCCGCAAAGGATAATTGGCACCCACTAACACCCACCAGCGCCCTTCTATATTATATGCGGCACGGAGAATTCCCTGCATCTGCCGGCCGGGACCAGGCCTTCTAGTTTTTTGCCTGTTTAGGACTCAGCCAGCCCGGAGCCGCCAAATTGCAGGACTCGCGGCTTCCAGACTTTTAGACTTGTTTTGATTGTCAATATCATGCACGGGTTGTGGTTGTGGAGGGGCTGAGATATTGACGTATGGAAATGCTATAAAATGCTGAATTATTACAAAAGCTTAAAACAAGCCCGTGTTTTTGTTTTCTTTGCCGCATCGTACGATTTGACTCAACAAGATCCTGGCCTCATAAACAGGCTAGGGGCATGGGACAGGCAGAGATGTCAGGCTATATTTGTGCTGGACCATAGGACACAGCGTATAAGTACAAGAGGTGTATAAGTGTATAAATGGCTATGCAACCCTAGAGTGTAACCCTAGTCTGGGGCCTCGACTTTCTAACCCTGGTCCACTACAACCCTAATAACGCGGTCCCGCGAATCCGCATTAACATTGGCATTGTTTCTCCTGCATAAACGCTCTTCAAAACAAGACACCTTCCATTGTTGACGTGGAACTCGAACGCATCTCAAAACAACCCAGCTGCAAACAAACGCGGCCTCCCGCTCCTGCTTACCCGTCATGCTGTCTGCCGACGGCCTTGTGGCCGCCATATCAAGCGAGTGGCTGCCGCCGACACGTGACAACTGGGAGCTGATATCAACTGCCTTCGCCTTCAGCTTCCCCGTGGTACGTCTACGTCTGCGAAGCCCACGAGGACTGTCCGACCGCCATTGTCTGTTCCCCTCTCGCTAACTCCACGCAGATGGGCGCGTTGCAATTCGTTATCGGCTGGTACGGAATGGGCAAGACCAGCGTCAACAGCATGCTCAACATCCCCGGCCGCTGGGCCTGGCTGACCATGGAGGTGCCGGGCTTTTTGACCCTGTTATACACAATGAACACGCTGCCCGAGCGGCTGGGCCTCGAGGAGCTGCCATGGCAGAATAAAATCCTCGGCGCGCTATTTGTATGTTCAGCCGAGTCGGCCGCCAATCCTCCGCCGTGCACACCACACATCTTTGCTCTCGTCTCTAACTCGCCGCGTTTCTGTCACTTAGACCTTTCACTATATGTACAGAGCTCTGCTCTTTCCTTTCATGCAGCCAAGCATGTCGCCCATCCACGTTGGCATCTGGCTCAATGCCGTGGTCTTCCAGCTCTGCAACGGCATCAGCATTGGTGCCTGGCTCGGCGGCTATGGCCCCACCACCCCCCGTGACTGGACTCCACACGTCTGGAGCACCGCGCAGTTTGCCGCCGGTATTGCGCTGTTCTACATTGGCCTCATGGGCAACTTCTTCCACGATGAGGAGCTGCGCGAGATCCGCCGCGCCGAGATCCACAAACGCAGGCGCATCATCTCTGCCACAGGCGGCCGAGATTCAACCGGAAAAGGAGCCGGCGCGGAAAAGTACTACCGCGTTCCCGAGGCCATGTTGTTTAAGTGGATATTGTATCCGCATTATCTCTGCGAGTGGATCGAGTGGCTTGGGTTCTGGATCGCCGCAGGCTTTGGCTGTGCCCCGGCGCGGTCGTTTCTTCTCAACGAGATCATGGCCATGTTCCCCAGAGCGCGGAATGGAAGAAAATGGTACGAGGACACGTTTGGAGAAGAGAAGATTCGCAGAAAGTGGACCATCATTCCGGGGCTGTGCTAGTGATGGATGGGGCTGTAGCGGTGGCTCCAAATCCATTGGCGGGCCAGGTCAAGCTGAGTAATGCGTTTTAGCATCAAGAAACATGGGCTGCATCAAGTCATGTGGCCGTCTGAACAATTTCCATGAAGCTAAATACTGCAGAGAGACTCCGATGCCGGACTCTTGAATTGGTGTAAGTCAATATGATGGTGCAAGTCTGTCATACCGTGTTATAGTGGGACCAAGGAGTCCTGTACCACCTCAGCCCATGACAGCCGGCAGCCAACAACAAGCAGCTGGCCCGGTACAAGAGCCCTCCCGAGTCTTTTGTGAGGCCAAGGAACGACGACAAAGAATCCCAAGACATGTACGACGTGCGGATAACACCATCGATCTCCAAGCCACGCAATAGAAGGAGCCTGGAAAAGACAATTACCTTGGCATCACGACATCTTATTGCACATACTCAGCACGCTTCCTCTTGTCCGGCACCATTACAGAGTCGTAGAGTGAGTCCCCGTGTTCGCAGACTGAGTACAATGATACAGCCAAGAAGGTCACCAGGCCACAAAGACTGGTTTAAAGCTGTCTTTAAGAGAGCGTCTTGGTTTCACCATCAGTAGGTTCGGTCTGGATTGGTCTCCTCCTGCTTGACCATTCAGCCGTGGCTTTGGTACGTCAACGCCTTCGCAATCATAAACATGAGTAGCAAGCCTATCTATAATGCATTGGTTTCAATGGAGTAGTGCTGAAGCGCTGTGGCTTTTATGGACCTTTTTCAATGTCTTGGACTGTGAGACACAAAGGGGGATATGCAGGAACATATGCGTCTCAGGGAACACGAACACGCACTTTTCGAGAGACACAGAGAGAAACAGGGACGGAGAAAAAGGGAGATTTACTCAGGGCGAAGGAGAAAATAGAAGGACAAAAAGGAGAATAAGCACGGAGCAAAGAATAAATAAGTCGGAAAGATAAAAGATAAACAAGGGGAACAAGCTTAAACTTTGGGTTTATACTCGACGGCACAGCAAATTACAGTGTCCAACCAAGTACAGAAGAAATTGCTGTCTCGAGCTGTCTATCGTGTACTTTGGTCTTTGACTCAGAGGGACCGGGGACTTCGGCGGCCGATGTTGCTCGGCATCAGTGGTGATCGACAGAGATCTGCTTCTGCTGATGGAGCTGTGCTCATCCTTTGAGACTGAATTGGTGACGGCATATAAAGCAGGACATCGTTCGTCTCATGTTATATCGTATTCTCGTTTGTTTTTCTATTTCCAGGCCTTCATCATTCATCACCCACTCTCTTTTCCGGCTTCTCTCGTTCTTTACTAGCTTTCGTTCTTTTCCGTCTCTCTTTTGCAAGCATCGTTTATCTCCCGCACACTTCCCTTGAGCGGCTTCTTTCTTTTGTACACCAGCTTTCCTGTTTTCCTTTCTTTGTTGTATCTACCATGCCCACTATCGCCTCCGCCCTGAAGGTGGCGGTGCTAGCGGCCGCAGTGGTTGACGCCCGGGACTGGGTGAGTCCTGAATACCGCTGGCTCTACACGCAGTCTCTTCCAGTCCCACCTTTGAAGCAGCAGAAATGGTGAGTGAAGCAGGATATGCCATGTTCCCTATAGTGTTCACGAGACTGACTTTTACTCCCTCGCCAGGCCTGATCAGGTCTTCCGACACAACGTCACTGGTGCCCCCATGAGGTACTATGAGCTCAGCGAGACCGAGTTTACACAGCAGATTTACCCTGGTCGCTCAGCTACCAAGCTCCGTGGCTATGACGGGATGGTCCCCGGTCCAACCTTCATAGAGGACAAGGGCGTTGAGAGTGTGGTTCGTGTCACCAATCAGCTCAGCGTTAATACTAGCTGCCATCTGCACGGATCTTTCTCCGTAAGTTTTCATTACAGACTATGAGTCGCCCCGATACTAACAGAAAGCCTCTATACAGCGTGCTCCATGGGACGGTTGGGCCGATGACAAAATTCAGCCGGGGCAGTCCAAGGACTATTACTACCCGAATGGCCAAGTGTAGGTTTTTTACTCTTGCTTTCGATATTGGTGCTTAACTTGGACGAGCTAACACAAGGTTAACTGCAGGGCGCGTACTCAATGGTAAGATCTATGCCGCTGTGGCAGTGGTAGCACAAACTATGTCGTTGGTTCCTGGTTTCACAATGTGACTTGTGTCACGTTACACATACTATCCGTGCAAGCCATATCCCGAAACCGAATCCTGCCATACGACGTGGGCAAACTCCGCCTCTGCCACAGAACCACCCAGCATTTCTAGTCTGGTCTGGTGCTAACCGAGTCCCAGGTATCACGACCATGCTGCCCATAACACAGCTCAGAATGTGTATCTTGGCCTTGCCGGCTTCCACATTCTCAGAGACGAAAACGAGGCCCGCCTAAACCTGCCTGGCCCATATGGAGAATACGATCTCCCGCTGGCCATCTCCTCTCGTCAGTACGATGTGAATGGCCAAGTTGTGTTTCCTCGCGGAGAGATTGATAGTATTCCGGGTGATGTGTGAGTACAGCGCAATCATGGCTGCGGATATCCCTCCCATGTCAAGCAGTGACATGCTAACCCACGCCTAGCATCCACGTCAACGGAGCTCCTTGGCCTTACCTCAAAGTCGAGCCACGCAAATACCGCTTCCGCCTTCTCAACGCCGCCCTGACTCGTACTTTCAAGCTTACCTTTGGCCGTGATGCTGCGGGCTCTGCCAAAATCGACTTCACCATCATTGCGTCCGACAGTGGCCTGCTTTCTTCGCCACAGCCAGCCGACACTGTGTATATTTCCAACGGAGAGCGCTATGAGGTGGTGGTTGACTTTTCGCAGTTCAAAGGCGAGAACATAACTCTGGGCAATTCACGAGGCCAGATTGGAGAGGGTAAGAGAACCAGTCTTTAGTGGAACAGCCGCCTAACCAGAAACGATACTAACTCGAGTCGTCCCCCCATTGTCACAGACTTCCTCCATACAAACAAGATCATGCGCTTCATAGTCTCATCGGATGTCAAAGCTGCTGACTCTTCAGTCGTACCTAGCAGATTGGCCGGTGTGGACTACCCTTCCCAGGTTGTGTCGCAAACCCGCACCTTTACCTTTGCCAAAACCAACAATCTGTGGACGATCAACGGCATTTCGTGGGACGATATTCGCGCGCGCGTCCTGGCTAACCCCATCCGCGGTACTGTGGAGACATGGGAGCTGATCAACAACTCTACCGAAAACCACCCCGTGCACGTGCATCTGGTTGATTTTCAGATCATCGCGCGCTCTGGCGGCCGCGGCCAAGTCTTTGGCTATGAGACCGCGGGACTGAAAGACACCGTGTGGCTAGCGCCGTGGGAGCGAATCACTGTGCGTGCGTATTTTGGCCCGTGGCCCGGCGTATACATGTTCCACTGCCACAATCTTGTACACGAGGACCACGCCATGATGGCAGCTTTCAATGTGTCGCTTCTGGAGGCGTACGGATACCATGACGAGGAGTTTAGTGATCCAATGGAGCCTGAGTGGGCGCCGCACTGGATTGAGACGGCGGCGTATGAGTATGCCTCTGTGGCGGAGCGCATTGCGGAGTTGACGGCGCGCACGCCTTACTATGAATATGACACTTCGGATGAAGGCGACTCTGGGTCCGGCCCCGATTCTGGTACGGATACAGACTCGAGTATTGACTCCAACTCAAGCTCGAGGTCGAACTCTGATTCCGACTCCGACTCCGATTCTGACTCCGATCCTGACTCTGATACTCCGTCGGCCACCGCTACCTCTGCGCCCCGCCGCCCCAGCTCTAGTAGCCCCACTCGTGTCTACACCAGCCGCCACTCGAGACCAACCTGGGCCTATGGCCATCCTGGCTGGGGCTCCAACAGCAGCAAGAACCATACCCGGCCCCGGCCTGCGTGACTAGAAGGCCCCTGTGCTTCCTTGTTTACGACAGCTTCTACTACTGCTTCTGGGTCCGCTTGGCTAGGATATCTACACTCGCGACCAACAGGACTGTCGGGCGAGTGTCAAAGTGCGCTGGCGTCTTGGTCCAACTTTGTTGGCGGCCATTGGAAGACGCGGACAAGGACCACAGCGACGTACGTTTCGATTACAACAACCGTGGCATATGAGAGAGACTCTGTGACTGTGGAGACCCCCACAGTGACAACTAGTGACTTTAAAGAGGCCTTAACTCCTTTCGAAACTTCTGTCGCGCCTACTTCCTCCGAGATATCTGTCCCTGTGGAGACTTTGACCTCGGTGGAAACTGCTGCTCCACATGAAGCCTCTCCTCCATTGGCTACTTACGCAGCATTGGGGGAAGCTACGTCATCATCTAATGGTGGTTCTTGTTCACAAGCCACTGTGTTTGCGACTGTGACTGCATATCTGCCTCCGACTCCGTCGGCTCCGTCTGTGCCGTCTACTCCACCTATTCCGCCTCCTGCATATCCTCCCTCCTCCTTGTCGTCAACTACTACCCCCTCATCGACTCCCCTTCCCTTCTCCTTCTTCCGCCGGCCATTCGGATCTTCGGGTACTCCCAGGTTCAAGTGGTCTCGCCCTCACGTCCTGTACTGAACATTCTGCTTATAGCGCTGCTCGCTACCAAGGTCTCGATTTTAATTCTGCTGTTAATACTTGCGTCTCCCTGTTTATAGCTTTCTGTTTATAATGTTTATTGGTTCATTTGTCTGTAGAAGAAAACATCAGATATGTCTATCCCAGCTTTGTGTCGTGTGTAACTGTCCCGGTGATCGGTCGTCAAGATATAATCCTAGGGTTAGACATGGATTAGGGTCACTGTACAGCTTGCTTCACACCCCTTAGAGCCCCACAAATCTGGTGTACACGTAAGCGCCGTCGATTGCTGCAGCCAAGCTTCACAACGAACTCTCCATCAATGTCGATTGCAGGTTGGCTGGCTTCTATTTCCTCATGCTCTCATCTGCGCTGTTGACAAGCGGCCTCACGGTCTACGCGGCTCAGCTGCTGACTCTGCCAATTGTGTTTCCCATGTACTTTGCCCTGGGATGTGGCGTCGTGGCAGCTGTGAGCTGGGCGATTTACGGCAATGTGTCCATGCTTGTGGCGCTGGTGTTTGTGGGCGTCTTTGCATTCACGGTTCTGGTATGTGAAGCATAGCTTGCTTAATTCTATATCCGGTAGATTGCTAACTTGTGCAAGGTTAATGTGTACCGCCTACACGCCACGGGGTACAAGCGCGTCGGATCGTCCCAAAGACCAATATCGGGCGCCAGGCCAGCTGCTCGCCCGCTATACACCTTGATTGTGCTTGGTTCGGGTGGCCATACCAAGGAAATGCTGTACATGATGAGCCGGGGATTCACGTCATCTCCGTGCGCCCATAGACGTTACCTTATTTCCTCGGGCGACCGACTGTCACTTGCCCATCTACAAGAATGGGAATATTCTCAGCAGCAGGCAGTGGCCGACGGCGCAGACAGCTCGACTGATGGAAAGGACTTGTCTACTGGCACCTTTGATGTGGTGACTGTACCTCGAGCCAGACATGTACACCAGTCCCTTCTCACCACTCCGTTCACGGCCGCGGTGTCAGTCGCGATGTTGATCCCAGCGTTGTTGAAACGGCCTGTGGGTAGACCCGATCTCGGACTCCCAGACCTGATCATCTCCAACGGGCCGGCAACTGGGTTCTTCACAGTTCTGACAGCATTCAGTCTGCGGGCACTAGCACTAGTGCCGGGCGGAAAGATGCGGAGTCTGTATGTTGAGTCATGGGCGCGTATTAGCACGCTGAGTGTTACGGGCAAGCTATTCCGGCTCACGGGGATTTGCGACAGGGCAGTGGTACAGCATGAAGATCTATCCCGGAGGTATGGGCTCGAAAACGCGGGGTGGCTTGTTCTAGCGAAAGAGGCAGGAGAAACGAGGTAGTGGAGGTTACACAAAGGACACATGACAGCCACGTGATAGTCGGGACCCTTAAGAGGGTTGTACTGTCACGTGACCCCAGACAATGTTGGCCCGTTTCACGCCACGCCCTGCGGGTTTTACCAAGAATCCCTTCCACCCTGACGCATTTCACAGGAGCACAACTTCATGAGCGTGGGACCCTTTATTTGCAGGGGACTCCCTGCTAACAAGCTCCTTTCCTGTGAAAGTGCCGAGCGTTCCGAGCTAGAAGAAGGCGTTCATGGGCTCTGGCGCGGACGCCCGCACGCTTGCTTGCCCTATCTCTCTGCCTCCCATAAGCGAAATCCGTGCTGTAGGGGCAGGGAGAAGAGCAGGGAAGCGAGGGCAAGGCACGGATGGATGGGATAGGAGCCACCAAATCGTGATCTTGTTCTGAATAGGGGATCTGAGCACGTGACGGACCGATTGTGAGAAGCAGAAGCATGAAATGAATTAAAAGACGAAAAATCTAGAGACGAAGAGGGGAATGAGACAAAAAAAACAAGACAGAACCCAGTAAATAAAAAATAAAATAAAATGAAACAAGAATGAAAATGAAAATGACAAGAAAATGACAAGAAAACAACCGTCCGTCAGGCCAGCCCGACTTGCTTAGTCAGTCTTTGGCAGGTTACGCGCGATAGGCGCAAACAAGCGCTCCTGCAGCGGCAGCAGGCGCAGGAACACGTGACTCCATCTCCAGCCCAGCAGCGGGATCACGGCGCCGACCATGGCGTCGGTCAGGAAGTGGTTGGCCGTGGCCACAATGGTGACCAGCATGGCCGCCGGCCACAGCGGCGCCAGCATCCGGAGCATGCGGTGCGGCGAGAAGCGGCAGATGCACACGGCCAGGTACAGCGAGGTGCCAAAGTGCAGGCTGGGCATGGCGGCAATGGTCAGCTGGAAGCGGTTGTTGTTCCACACGTTGGGGGCCGTGGCGCCGGTGGCGGCGCTGTGCAGAATGTCGACGAAGCCGTACTCGCGCGGCAGCAGACGCGGCGGGTAGCAGCGCCACACGGTGATGACGACAAAGGCAATGGCGTTGTTCATGGCGATGGTGCGACGCACGCGCTGGTAGATGGGCGCCGGCACGTACTTGAACATGTACACGAGGAAGCAGACGCCGACGGTAATGTGCGAGTAGTAGATCTTGGCCAGGATGGACATGAGCCACGGGTGCTGGGTGAGCACATATTGCTGGAAGGGCTGCTCGATGGCAATGCCGAGGAACTGTTCGGCATGGAGGACCTGGAGGGCGTGGCCTTGGGCGCGTTCGAAGATGGCCTGGTTGCCGGCGATGAGGCGGGCAGAGAGGGCACGGAGAATCTGGTAGACCCTGTGGTGGGAGAGAGAAGGGGTGGTGGTGGTGGTTAGCGGGGAGGAGAGGTGAAGAAGAGAGAAGAGCCGACGCAGACTTACCAGTACGACAAGTTCCAGTACCAGATCTCTATCAAGAACGGGAACTTGTTAAAGAAGCGCCCCAGCAACGACCAGAACATGTTCCGCGACTTTTCATTCTGGCCGCCGTTCCAGTAGCTGGTTGTGATGCCGCCCTTGCCGCCTTCTTGCGCATCGGCTCGTTCGTAGAAGTGGCTGTCGCCGCGGCGGCGGTTGATGATGCTCCCGATGGTGAAGCCGAGGACGATGGCTGTAGAGGACAAGGCAGAGAGGTGTTAGAGATGCAGGTCATAGAGCATGGAGCATAGAGCATAGGCCATAGGCCACCGAGAGGACTTACACAAAGGCTCCACCGAGTTTCTGAGAGCGGCCGACATGGTGATCGAAGCTTTGGCTTTGTGAAAGGAGAAACAAACAAAGAGAACAAAACAAGTACAGAGAAAGAAGAGCCGCTGGGAAGTACCGCGGAAGGCAAACGAATGAATATAAAAAAGAAGAAGAAGAAGAAGAAGCAGCAGCTGAAGAAAGCTTGGGACGGTTGTTGATTGGCCTGGTTAAAGTATTATTAATGAGAGAAAAGGCCGGAAGCAAGCAACCTGGTTATCAACAGCAGCAGCAGCAGCAATAAACAAAGTCACAAGAAGGCAGACTCGCAGCGGAGGGATGCAATAATAATAATAATAATAAAGGAAAAGAAAAATAACAGAAGATGCGAAGGAGTCTTTCTTTTTTTTCCTGGCTAAACAAAGGGAAACGCGTTGACTAAAAGGTAAGACGAACGAAGCGGAGGATGGAGTACATGGGGGGGGGGTGTGGAGGTGGCTAGACCCAAGGGAGGAACGGCAAGCAAGCTGGGATGTGTGTATATTGAATATGGGTATGAGGGTTGCTGTTGCCTAGGACTATCTGGAGGCTTTTCCTGCCCATCTTCTCTCTCCGACTCCGTCTCTGTCTCTATCTCGGCCCCCGACTGCTTCTCCTTATTCCTTATCCCCCCTCTCCGTTTTCTGCACTGCAAGCCGCGACACCAACAGAACATCTTGTCCTGCCAACCCGCACTTGGCAAAGTTTGGAAACTCAGGAAAGCCCAGCTACGCCCCTAAACAGCGGGCCTGAGCTTCCACGCCCCAGTTTTTCTTCCGCTTCTTAGTCGTTCCATCGAGGGCTTAGAAAGGGCCTTGTCTTGGACTGTCTGGCGCATTCTCGGGCGACTTCTTCGTCCTTCTTCTCTGTCCTTCTTCTCCGTCCTTCTTCTTGCTAGGCTCTTTTTGAGAACCGGCCGACGTCCTCTAGCTCTGGCTCTGGCTCTGGCTCTGCATCACGGAACAGCTGGCAATCAAATAAATACATACACTCAAGAAAAGGACCTAGCACCAAACACAAATTCGGAGGATAAATAATCCTGTTCTCCGCTCATCTTCTGTGCCTTGTCTGCCTACAAGCTTCATCGGCCTAGCTAGCTTTAGCCCGAACAGCCAAGCAAGAAGTGCTTACTTACATACGCACGAAAGCAACTAAAAGTCTTGCCGCCTGTAGAAAACCACTGTTTTCTTTTCTCTCCTTGTTTACTTTCCTTCGCCCTGTTTCGGCTGAGTGGCCCAATCTAACAGCTCCGCCACCCCCATTATGGCTCTCTCTCTCTGTCTCTGTCTCTGTCTCTGTCTCCGTCTCTTGGGAAATCAAGCCCGCAGCAAGCCCACAAGGCACCACTAACATAACATGTTGCATGGAATATAATATCAAGCAATGCAACCACCAAGTTGCCAATATCAGATGAATGTACACACTTTAGGGTAGCTGCCTTGCTAGTAATTTGTGTTAGAGCCGAGTCCGTTCGCTTCGAGTCCTCTCCAGGTAACTACTTATTTCTCTCCTTAGCACCGGCCACCACAAACTCCGACGACATCTCCTCTCCTAGGGTTTCTGTTTCTGTTTTTGTTTTTGTTTTCTTTTGCTTTTGCTACCTGTGCTTCTCTGTTTTCCTTTCCTTTCATTGTCTGCCTATCCCATCCCATCCCATCCCATCCCAGGCCTGTATTTCTGTACTTTGTGTGCTTATTTTTGTCTACCTTTAAAACACTGCCTCCCTCCTTAATCGTAGTTTGTTCCCTCCTCCCCCTCTTCCTCTTGCCTCTCGCCTTTTTCTCTTGTTCTCCTATATGCATCATCTGCATATCTGCATACTCAAGCTGCTTTGCCTAAGCTCCGGTTAAAAATGTGCCCCGTGCTGCTTATTTGACAGTTGATGCACTGCGCTGCATCGGACCAAGGCGGTCTCCAGCACCAGTTATGAATAAGCATAGGGGGGAAGGAAAAAATACAGGGAGTTTCTTGCTTCAAGCTTTTCCCCCTCTCTCTCTCTCTCTTTACCCTCCGGCTGGGCGCACTGCAACCCCACATCAACCCACCTAAACCAAAGCCAATACGCACACATACGCACACATACGCACACATACACGCATGCATGCAACAGCATTTTGCATTTACCCACACCCCGAAAAAAAAAAGCCTTCTTGCCCACGCCACACCACCGTCGTATCATCCAACACGAAATCTTACCAAGCTGCCGTGAAAATGTCTTTGGTCTATAGCGCCATCATATTGCGAGGGGATTTGTCTTTGCTTGAAGGAAGCCCTTAAACACAACCAGAAACGCCTTGTCACTTTGGCAGATTCTGTTTAGTCGGCCATCAGGAAGTAGACTGACAAAGGGTGGCAAACATCTCTCCTAGTAAGCCCGGCGGCAGTCATGTGCTGGCTGCATGCACCCCATCAACGGCAGAGCGAATAAAAAAAAGCTCGGACAGCTCACTATCGGGCGTATTACATCCAACGTCACTTGTAGCACTTGGTGGCTGACCCACTCATTACGTCAAATCTCATCACTGTATCTTTATCTTTTTTTAATTCCCTCTCTTTTAAATCTACTCCAACCCTCAAAAATGTAGTAGCCTTACCCCCATCTCTTATGCCTCGACGTTCTCAAAGTTGTACGACGGGCTTCCTGGCACAGCATTCTCCGCACTGGGCACCGAGATATCCACCTCGGAACCATCCACCACTCTCACGCCCTTCTTGCCACCCTCCAGAACCCGCACAATCTCAACCTCCTTCAGGCCTGCCGACCGCTTCAGGCCCGGGATAGTCTTGACCAGAATGTCCGCCTCGTCAAAGGACAGTGTTCTGTTGAGAGCATCCTCGCCAGCCTGCAGGCGCTTCTTGATGGTCTGAGTGAAGGGCATGGCCTTCTTCATCTCGCCCATCTTGCTAACCCGTCCCATAAGCGCCTTCTCGTCCAGGCTACGTGTCGCGGGGTCCCACATTTCCGAAAGCAGGTCAATGTACTTCTGCTGCCACTCGGGGAACTTGGTGTTGATGAACACCGTCAGCTTCTTGGGCTTTGAGGGATCAAACGAAACCTCCTTGCCCTTGGCCTTCTTCTTGAGCTGGGCCGACTCGGCCGAGTTGACCGCAGACGAAATGTTCTTGATGTATTCGCGAGCAGCCGTCAGAGACGCATCAGCCTCGGGAAGCGTAGGGAAGCGCTGGGTCTGAATGCTCTTGCCCTCCTTGAGAATCTCGAGCCACAGGAACTCCGAGAAATGGGGAGCAAGAGGGTTCATCAGCAGAGCCAGGTTGCGGATCCAGCGCTCAACCAGATCCAGGTGCAGCGGGATTCCAGCAGCCGTGCAAGCCTCACGGTAGAAGTCACGAGCGTTGAAGAACTCGTAGACGCACTTGAGCGCCAGCTTGTAGTTCGTCTGATCGTAGAAGTGCAGAATGTCGCGGCCGATGGCGTTGATGTCATTGTTGAAGAGCTTGTCCTGGAAGTCGTTGAGTTCGCCGGAACGGAAGGCATCCTTGTTCCCTTCCTTGGTCTTGACGATTTCCTCGCACCATTCCTAACAAAACAGATACAGGTTAGCAAAATTTTGCATCATGTCGTTTGTTTCCTAGCCACCAATCTTATCCTTCACCAGAACTTACACGGCAGTTGTACAGACGCAGAATGTTGTTGTCCGCGACATCCTCCTCAAAGTTGGCATCACCAATGCCATCACCGGCATCAGCCAGGGCGATACGCGAAGCGTCAGCTCCATACTTGCCGACCAGGTCGTGCAGAGTCATGAAGTTGCCCGTAGACTTGGACATCTTCTCACTGTTGACCATAAGATGGCCATTAGTGCGGATGCCCTTGGGCCAGTACTCCTGCGGGAACAGAGCAATGTGGTTGTAGATGAAGAAGGTCAGATGGTTACCAATCAAATCCTTTCCACTGGTACGCATATCCAGAGGGTAGTAGTACTGGAAGGACCGACGCATGCTCTCCAGAGTCTTGCGGGCAATGCCGCTGGTCTTTTCCAGCTCGTCGGACCACTCGGTGCGGCAGAAGACGTAGTCCCAGACATCCATGGTCATCTGCTCGGGCTTGATGTTGTACTCGGTAGTCTCCTTGCCGAAAATGTCCTTGTGCAAGAAGGGAACCAGCGTGTAGTAGGCCATGTAGATGGTGGAGTCGGACAGCGACTCAACCAGCTGGCTATCATCCCAAGGCAGTCTAGAGCCCAGACCGAAACTGCGACTGACCGCCCAGGCATTAAGCCAGCCCAGAACGGACTGGAACTGGTTCTTGGCTTCAGAGCTGTACGTGTTGATGCCCTTGCCATCCTTGTTCTCAACCCACTCCAGAGCCTGGTCTCTCCAGGTCTCCTCACCGTAGTCCAGGAACCACTGGTCCATAAGGGCAACAATGCACTCATCACCCGAGCGAGACATCACCTTTCCTTCGGGCTCGGCGTAGACAAAGGCATTTCCAGCTCTGATCATCTGCTCACGGACCTTGGGCTTGGCCTCCTCCACCTTTTCACCGGCAAATTCACCCACGCTCATGATACCATTGTAGAAGCCAGCCTTGTATGCCAGCTCCTTGGCCTTTTCAAGCTGCACGGTGTCCTTGGGCGAAGATATTTTCAGCTGCTTGCAAAGAGTCTCGGCACAAGCTTTACCGTAAGCAGGAGTCTCAATGACAGGAATGATATCCTTGTCAATCCACTCGGCCTTGATACCGTAGAAATCAGGCTTCTTCTTGAGGTCCATGACGTTGATGTAATCATCGGGCGAGTCTGAGGGAACAGAGGTGACAACACCAGTACCCTTGCCCTCCTTGACGGTAGACATGGGCAGAACGTAAACCTGACCATACTGAGAGAGGGGAGCGTCGATCAAAGTACCGATAATGGCAGGGCCAGGCAGGTCGGCAACCTTGATCACTTCACCGTGCTTCTCAAACAGACCTTGGTACGCCATGTTCTTTGCCGCACGCTCGGTCACGACATAGTAGTCGGTGGGTGAAGCCTTGAAGACTCCATAGGTAATATCGGGACCAATGAAGCAGTTGGTTTGACCGTACATGGTCTCGGGACGCAGAGTGGCAGCGACCAAAAAGACGTTGGCGTCAGCAGGGAGCTTGTCCTTGAGAACCTCTTGAGCCTCGGGGGCCCACTCAGCAACACGCATCTTCAGGCCGGTATACTCCTGGGAGTTGATACCCTCACCAGACTGGCGGTCGTGGTCAAGGCAGGGCTGGCCATCCTTGATGGAGTAGATGGTGTAACGGTTGCCAAACTTGATCTTCCCCAATTCCTTGAGACGGGTCATCTGCCAGCGTACCATGCTGTCGTAGTAGGGGTTGGCAGTAGTGGTGACGAAAGAACGGCGCCAGTCAGCGCGAGAACCGAAAGCAGTCAGATCACGCTGGGCAATCGGGGGGAAGAACTCCAGCCAGTGGTTGACGTCGGCGAACTTGTGAACCTCTTCCAGGGGCACGCCCGAGGCAGCCATGATCTGGAACTGGTACTTCATCTTGGCAGACTTGGCCACAGACTTGGACTTTTTGGTGCTGAACTTGGTGATATCGACCTTGACACGAGGAGCGGCAGCAGAGGGGGCAGCAGTCTCGGACTCGGCCTCGGGGTCGTAGCCGGAAAAGTCCTTGCCAAACATGCGGATTTCGTTGACGAGCTTGTCGGCGCAGGCCTTGATGGGCATACCACTGACGTGGAAGCCCAGAGGCGTCAGAGCGCGCTTGCCTTGCATAGTAGCCACCATGCCGGTAAACTCGACCTTTGAGATGGAGAAGGCATGGCCGGCGTGCAGGTTGCCGTTCCTAGTAAGAGGGACGGTTTAGCTGGGGGTTAAACATGGGTGGCAGAGTTACATATGGGATGGGCAGGGCGGGCGTCGGGAGAATGGAGTCGAGATCAAGGGCGAGATACGGATCAAATGTACGCACATGTAGGGGTAGGCCATGCAGCTATAAGCAATACGTTAGCAGTTGAATTGATAGACAGGAATAGAGGCGGACAGATACTAACCCAAAGAACTTGGGGTGCTTCTCACGAACTGTGTACACATGATGTCAGTCTTGCGAAAAGGCTCATGACGCCTAAAAGACGAGTCCAGAACAGGGAAAAAACGCACGCTCTTCGGAGGTCATCGCATCGAGAGGAATCTCGTCAATGGACGGCGGGTTGGACTCGAAAACCTTTTCCTCGGCCCATTTGGCTTGGCAGTGCTTCTCCCAGCTGACGAGCTTGTCACGCTTTTCGGTCTGAGCAAGATGAAGAATATTAGTATCCGGTACTTGGGTACTTGGGTACTTCGGGGTGAAGCCTCGACGATAAGGCTTGCCAAAAGTGCAACTGGCTAGTGCTCGACTCGGTGGTGATGACGGTGACGATGACGGTGACGAAGATGGTGATGGCTATAGTGATGGTGACAGTGTAATACTCACGCCCTTCAGCTCCTTTGTTTTGCTGATGGCCAGGCCATCCATGGCTGCAGTTGGGGCAGCCATATTTTCTTGTCAATTTCCTGGGCGTCTGTTCACGTGGAAACCCAGAATCTGAAGCAAATAGAAAGAAACAACTCGGTCGCGATGTTGGAAAATTACGATGATTCATCGGTGGAGGGGCTTTTTCGCGTATGGAGGGGTAGAGTTTTGAAGGATTCATAGCCTGTTTGAGAGCATCATTAGGGTTTCCCGTTAGGGTTGATTGGAGAGTGCCCCACTTTGAGAAGACCATCGCCAGCCGAGAGAGTGACAAGCCAATTGTGAAGAAGCACCTCATCCCGGCCCTCTCGTGAACATTCCCCATATTTCCCGGCTCTCCTCCGCAATCTCTGGCTACCGATCCGGTCCATTCCACATCAATGCGACCCACGATTTTCCGTCCTATGCTGCAGCGCAGCTCCCAAGTGACACGCGCCACAGCGAAAGCCGCGCGCGAAGCCGCAGCCGCAGTCGAAGCCGTTGAAAAGGCTGCCGGGCGGGCTGCGGCCCGGGCTCAAGTGCTGGACTTGATTGAAAGATATCCCGCGAAGAAGGAGTGGCCTCCGGATTTCAAACAGCTAACCCCACAGCTTCAGTTCCGTCTCGAGAAGAAGTGGAAGCGGCGCGCACAGCTTGCGTCAGCGTCGCCGAAACATGCAAAGCAGTTGAAGTTGCTGCAATATTTTGCGATTACTTGTGAGTTTCAGTACAGTCATGGGATACCATTACGACTTCATGCTAACATAATGCAGTTGTGATAATGTATGTCTTCTTCTTTGGCGAGTTAGAGTTCTGGGGTCAAAAGTACCGCTTCACGAGCGAGGTAAGTTTCGGATCGTCGCATGGTAATCAAACACAGTCTAGTGCTAATTATCCTCTGTCACCAGGTCAAGGAAAGGTTTGGAACCTTCTTTGGAACCCTCGGCCCCGAAAAGCGCTATGAACGGCGCCGTGATGTCCTTGATCCGCTTCCACGCGACGACCCGAAATAGACCATGTCGGATAGTTCCTACACCGGCATTTAACCAGAGACCCCTTTCTCTGTCTGTACATATAACACAGAACCCCCCTAACGTTGGGGGCTATAGCATTTGAGTGGGATTTGAGCCCATAAGCTAGCCCGTGACTCAGAGGGCTGGCTATATCACGAGAACAGTGGCATATCTAGAATGCTCAACGACTGCTTTTTAAGCCTTGTATAATATAATGAAATGTTGTTTTGGAGGTATCGTCGGTGGCATGATCGAGGGTGTGTGTGTGTGTGTTTGTGTGTGTCATACGAGCACTTCGTATGTCTCTGATTGCTCTTGTTGAGCCTTTCTTTTTCTGTTGGTCTACCGTCCATGCCAACCAAAGTTACCGCGCATGCTTCCCACTCCAAGCGCCGGCCTGCTTTCATTGACGGGTCTTTTGGCCACTGTGCCTAATGCTCTTACACCAGCCACGATCTTATCCAAGTTCGTCTCAATGACAACGCCGCCAACCACCATTTCTGCCAGCGCCGCATGTAAAGTCTCAAAGTTGAAAATGAGATCCAGCTCGCACACGTTTTCGAACAATCGGTCTAGCGCCTCGACGTAGACCTGGATCAAGTCGATGAGGGCCAATGGGGACTCTGTCGCAGTGCTAATGACAATGAAGTAGAGTGTCGCGTAGTTGCGGTACGTCACCAGTGAGGGGACGTCGTTGGCGTCGCTGACGGAAGATGAGCCGGCCGGGGCCAGAAGCGGAGGAAGAGGGAGGAAGTTGCAGCTTCCGGAGGGTCGGTTCGAAACAAGAGTGAAGATTTCGGAGATAAGACGCTGTTGTATGCTTGTTTCCTGGAGCAAAGAGAAGGATGGTTAACGTCAGAGATGGCACATGATAACTGTAGAAGCTCTGGTGGTGTCAAGCACAAACCAACTGGGTGTAAAACTTGGTCAACCGTGGCTGGCCCTGGCCATTAAAAACCAAGAATGCGCTGATCATAGCGAGAGAGCGTGCAGAAGGAGAACAAAAGGACAGAAATTAAAGAATCGTGAACCGCTAACCGCAAAAACATGCCCATGTATGGATGTATGACGTTGTTGAGTCCGCCGCCGCGCCGACTTCTGATCCACAGCGATAATGCTCCACTTTAGAAGCTTGCGCCACAGCTACATTGTCGACGCCACATTACAAAAGTGGCATCATGGTGTGACAGTATCACCAAAACGAAACAGCTTGTGAGCCTGTGACAAATCTCGAGATACTGGTTGGTCCTTTGCTTTAATATTCGATTTATATTCGCGATTTCTTTATTTCTTTATTTCTCAATTTCTCTCTCGTCATCTTCCCGTCCGAACCTTCCATCCAGCTTCCTCTTCTCGCCATGTCCGCTGCTACGCGCCCTCTCCGGCGCCTGCGTCTTCACCGCCTACCACTCCGACCGGCTGGAGTCTCTGTGCCGATGCGCCTCTCAAATCCCACTTCCTTTTCAAGCCAGCGAACCCTATCGCTATCAGCACCGCGGTTTGGCATATCTTCGACGGCGCCATCGTCTTCTGCGAGTAGTCCGTCTGGTCTGGCGGCTGTGCCGTTGAGTGATCAGAAGTATCATGACTTGGCGGACGAGTATCTCGAGAATGTGTGCACCAAGTACGAAGATCTACAGGACGTGAGGGAAGATGTAGATGTGGAGTATGCCGTAAGTGTTTCGAAGCGGGCTTAAGCCCTTTGGGGAAGGTTGATCCGCACTCGGGTCTTCCTTGGTTGGTCTGCAGATATCTCCTCCCTACGTCATACATCAAATCAAGTATGAGTAACTTGACGGCACACAGGCTAACACATCACAGAGCGGCGTGCTCACCATCACGTTTGGGCGGATTGGTACCTATGTCATCAACAAGCAGCCACCCAATAAGCAGATCTGGCTGAGCTCGCCTATCAGCGGACCAAAGCGGTATGACTTTGTGGCTGACGATAGCAAACCAGAAGAAGGCAACTGGGTATATCTGCGAGATGGCTCCTCCATGGACGGCTTGCTGCTTGAGGAGATGGGCGTGGATGTGCGAGCTTAGAGGGAGGGAGGCGCAAAGGGCGGGGGCATCACCTAGAGAAAAGGTCTTTAAACGTGACCTTGTGTACAATACAACCGATATCACGATACACTAACATCCGGTGCAACAGAGACTGCGTTGTAGAAAATGAAACTTGAATCAATAATGGAAGAATGTCAAAACACCGGCAACAACTATCAACAAGGGAAATACAGAGATAAGACTATGACGTGGATGGTATGTAGCGAAAAAAAGAACAGGACGAACCAAAATCAGGCCAACGCCGAAAGACAATATAAGCTGGGTTACAGACCGGAAAGGGAGTATGTCAAGAGACATGTGAATAGAGTGTAAAGTGTAGAGTGCAGCGTGCTAAGTGCAGTGTGCAGTATGCAGTGTGTGGTCGAGGGTAAAAAGGAAATAAAAAGAAAAACAAATCGTTCCGTTGGTGGCCGTTGCGCGTACAAAATCAAATGCAAACCTTTTTTGGGTGCTATGCTTCTCACAGGTTGAGGGCTGGTATATGTGTGGTGTGGTGTGGTGTGGTGTGTGAAAGCCTCTTACTGCTTCCACCTCTTCATCTTCGTTCCGGCCGTCTCATCCCCTTCGTCTGCCTCCTCCCGGGGCCTCTTCCTGATGCCCAAGGGAGCATGCTCTGGAGGCTCATCGGGCGTCACCTCGTCCTCGTCCGCCTCTTCCCCGGCTAGTCACAAGGTCGTATTGGCCAGATCCTATCTCAGCTTGGTTGTAGTCCTTGAAACTGACCGCGAGTTGGCAACGCGAGAGGGAGGTCTCGAGGCCACTCTGGCCGGGGGGGCAGACCCACTACTCATGTCTCTGCGTGTTGTCATGGGCCGCGCACTACCTGCGGAAGCGCCCATTTTCTTAACACCCTGAGTCATCTGCCGTCTGGGCGTGGTCGCACCCTGTGCAGCACTGCGAGCGCGGCCCCGGCGCTCGCGGATCTGGGCCAAAGCCTCTTCACGAGTCATTGTAGGCGTCATAGCTGGATTAGAGGCATCGAAAGATGCATGACTGTTGCGCATTTGGCCCCGAAGCTGGTCGGCAATAGTGGGCGACTTTGTTTCCTCACGAAGGGGAACCTTGGTAGTAGTTGTAACGGTTTCCACAGCGTAGGGAGTGGATATGGAGGTGGCCGAGTTGACACCCATCTCAGTCTCTGTTTCCGAAGCAAATGAGGTGCGCGCATTCACAAACGAGTCATCATCATATAATGGAACCACGTTGCGAACCTCGGGCTCGGCGGGGTAGGGCTGAGAAGCACTAGCCGCGTCATCGGGAATGGTGGGAATATTGGGGAGAGGTGAGTCCAACGACTCCCGCTCCTTTTCGCCTGCAGCATGGGGGGCGTTGAGGAGAGAGAGCAGGGACACTCTCTGCTTGGCCATCATAGCAAAGGTCGGTGTTTGCATGTCAGGGGTGCGGGCATATCTGCCGTCAAAACTTCCCATAGACATCTCGTCGCCATCGAAGTCCATACTATCATCGATATCCATGTTGACATCTTTGGCCATTGGCATATTGGAGGCTTCCTGTGGTGACTCTATGGTGTCGGTCATGTCGTCTGTGACGGTGCGGAAAACGCCCTCCTGGGGAAAGTATACAGTATTAGTGCGAGTTCGTGAGGAGCTCTCAAGAGACTTGTCGACGGGCTTTTTGTTTTCGTCTTGAATGATGGCACCAATCGTAGAGCCCTTTGAAGATACGCTATGTGACAAAGGTGGACTGGACACCTTCATAGTGGTCGGAGCGGGGAAGATGGGACACGGAGATACGCGGGATGAGTATATGGAGGATGACGAGGCGGCAGGAAAGACCGTCGCAGCAGGGGCCGTGGAGGCACTTTGGTTGTCGCCCATTCTCTCCATGTCGTTATCGCTATGTTCCGAGGTTTCAACATGGTCGAGGTTGTCGTGAAGATGGTGGTGCTCGGTGTCCATATCATAGTCACGCTCCTCGTCTTCACCCTCTCGCTCCAGGTCGTCCGGGTGCTGATCGTCTTCTTGGGAGCGTGACTGCCAGGCATGCTCTCGTTCCTTTCTCAGCTTCTCCACGTCATGCTTCATGCGTTCTTCGTCTTGGCGCTCTCTTTCTTCGGCCTCATCCTTGGCCTTTTTGTCGGCCTTGTCTTTCTCTTCAGCTCGCATCTCTTTGATACAAGGGCAGCACCGCAGCTGGCACTCCATTTGCATAAAGTCTAGCAGTTCCTGGGCGCGGTCTGCGCGTTGTCTTTCCCATGTGACCTGGCGGGACAGTTCTTCGATTTCCATTTCGCTGGCCTCGGAAGAAACAATATCCATAGTAGAAATAGAGACGCGGCCTCCAGTGAACCGCTTAAGCTTCTCCGTGGCCTTGTGTTTTGGCTTATCGGATAGACTATCAGGTATTCTCTCGATGACGATTTCCTTCTTTGGCGTAGCAAACTCGTCGCCAGGGGCGCTCGGTGGCAAGGCTATCATGCCCTCGGCGGCAATGCGGGCGACTTCCTCCTTCTTGGCCAGTGTCTTGAAGCTGTCCCGCTCCTGCTCGACAACTTTGACTCGAGCCAGGGCGGCATCGAGCTGTTCTTGTATTTCGACCATCTGGTAGCGGGCTGTAAAGGCTTCATTCTCGCGGGTTTTGCTACGCTCCTTCTCGCGCTCGAGGCTTTGTTGTGCAATGGTGAGAGAATCGCGGGCGTGTTTGAGTTCTTCTTGGAGCTTGACGGTGGTGGACTGGGCTTTGAAGGCTTCCTTGCGGGTACGACGAATCTCTTTCTCCCACAATTCCTGGGTGTGGGCGTAGGTTTCTTTGGCGCGACCGTGGTTGTTCTGGGGAGTGAGGGGTCAGTTGGTGATGCGGTGACGAGGGCGTGCGCAAATTTGTGTATCTCTCGACTGGAAGGTTATTGGGGTTTCTTACCATCAAAGTGTCTAGCCGCTCGGCTACTTTTCTCTCCCGTTCCTGGCCGTCGTCCAGTTTGCGGCGCAGTGCTCTGGCTTCGTCGCGATACTTGCGCATCTCGGCCTCGACCTCCTCGCGCGCCACAGCAGCGCGCCTGAGAGCAGCATCGTCCTTGATCTTGTCGTCGTTGCGGGCCTTGTTGTATCGACGTTCAAGCTGTGCTCGTGATTGGTTACTGAGAGAGTTGAACTGGGTGATTTTATCTGACACTGCGCTCTCGTGGAACTCGCTGCGGCTGGTGTTGGACATGTCTCGATTGACGCGGCTGGGAGACGCCTGGCGCAAGCCGGTCGTTGGGGTTGGAGACTTTGGTAGGTTGGCCGGTGGGAGATTGTCCATGGCGATGATGCGGTTGAGTGTGTGTGTGTGTTTGCGCGTGGGTGTGTCTGCGGATGGCTTCTTTGACGATGAAGAGGGGGAAAGATAAAGAGACTGTGACCAAGGCGGTGGTATGGGCAGGCGGAGATGGAGTAAACAAAGAGAGGGCAGGGCAGGTTTTAGGGTGCGTGTAATGATGGCCGAGATATTCACAGGTTGAGAATCAAGAAATAACAGTAGCTAGCTGTGGGTGGTGGGCGATAAAATGCTTCTTGTTTGTCTTCTTGGTATGATGATGAGATGGGCAACGGAGAAGTTGAGCTTATGAATATTCAATAAAGAAAAAAAAAGAAGATTAAAAGACTTTCTGTTATTTTTCTGCATTTTACTGTTTACATTTAAGTTTACACTTAATGTGGAGACAACAACCCTGACAAAGGCAAAGAGGCCAGAAGTTCGCGACATAGTGGAGACCCTTTGGTTGGCGGGGCAACGTTCACTGCACCCATAAAACACCATCAAGATACGCCTGTAGAGGGAGGACATGTCTGTAAGGAGAACAGTCGATGGCGCCCAACAGACCGCCGAAAATGTGGTTCAGCGTGTTGCTGTAAGGGTTAGAAGCTGGATACAGATTTGTAGGGACGCAGCCAGCTTTGCTTTGTTTCTCGGAGCTTTCCTGCGGCCGCGCGGACTGTGTCGCGCTGTACTGCCACTGCCGGCAGGCTTGGCCTTTCTGTTGGGCCTCCCTCTCCGTTGCAATCATCACTTGTGTGCTACGCATCCATACATATGCTGATGTCTTGTCGTCATTGGCGCAGGTCCAGGTGGCTGATTCTCTGTCCAACTTGGGGGCTGCTATTCCTGTATCTGGACCTAACCCTAACAGTGGTGCTGACTGTCATCAGCCGTTTTAGTGGCTGAGCTGCTACAACACGTGAAATTGCCAAGTTTCACCACCATCCAGGTTGCTGTTCTTCTTCTCCAGTTTCCACAACCCTGCCTTGATATATTTTGCAAATCACGACTTTCTCAGTTCTTATTTTCTCGACCCGCGTAAAAGCCCCAGCAATACCAGATCCACAGCCACCACATCCCCCAACTTGCGCTACACCAAGGTCACTTGTATCATCATGGCTGACCACGAAATCCGGCAGCGTAAAGCTGTAGTGGCCGAAGAGGAGCCCCTGCTGCAAGAAAAGCCCCATACCGATACGCCTGAGGCCACGGAGAAGAAGACCGCCCGCCAGCGCGTTCGGGATGAGGACAAGACCTCAGCCTCATCCATTGTGCTCGACATCTTCAGGATACTCACCTTCCTGCTGCTTGCTTCTTGCGGCTTGAGCTACGTCACCAGCGGCGGCAAAAGCATGTTCTGGAGCACGCAGGCCCGGCCAAAGTACCTGCAGCTGGACTACTGGCAGGCTCGCCTTGTGAGTACCTAAATGTTGCTGACTCGGAAAGCTAGCGCTGAGATGATTGGAGCTCCGGCCAGTCTTGCTATTCTTGTAGCCTCCTTACTAATTGTTCTGGCTCCTCCTTAGTCCGGCCCCATTCACCTCACCCCCGCCGAGCTTGCCACTTACAACGGCGCCGACGAGTCCAAGCCTCTCTACATTGCCATCAATGGCACCATCTACGACGTCTCACCCGGTCGTCGCGTCTACGGCCCTGGCGGCTCCTACAAGTACTTTGCTGGTGTCGATGCTGCTCGCGCCTATGTTACCGGCTGCTTTGCCGAAGACCGCACTGCCGACATGCGCGGCGTCGAAGAGATGTTCATCCCCATTGATGACCCTGCCATTGACAGCCTCTACACTGAAGAGGAGCTGGAGGCGCTGCGCGTCAAGGAGCGCAATGCCGCCTTGCAAGAGGTCAACAAGGCTTTGTCGCACTGGATGAACTTTTATGCCAAGAGCGACAAGTACTCCAAGGTTGGCTATGTCGTTCGCGAAGACAATTGGCTGGAGAAGGAGGAGCCGCGGTCGCTATGCGCATCGGCACTGAAGAAACGTCCCAAGCGGAAGGCCCCGGGACAGTAGAAACAAGCAAGCAGGCTTAGGCAGCAAATGGCCTTGGTAATGGTCTAGTTTTAACCTTGTTTCGAGTAATCAGTGTAGTGAGTTTTGCATTGTCTACACGGAAACGTCTCCTGCGCCTTGTCGATTGTACAAACCATGTTTCAGGTCCAATCGCACGGGTGCAGAACGACGAACAATGTATTCAGTGTATCGTTATGTAACCAATATTCTACTACTCTCAATCTCTCATCAAATCAGTCCCCGAGGCTGCCATCTCTTCCTTTATAACAACAACATGGCCGAATATACTAGGAAAGCCGGGACCAGCACATTGGTGCCGATCTTGGAAGCGGCAGCAGTTATAGGCGAGCTCGAAGGCAATGCGCCCGTACCCGAAGCAGATCCGGAGCCCAGGCCAGAGCTTGGGGCAGGGGCCAGACCAGCACTGCCGCCTGAAGTCTCGTT
This sequence comes from Chalaropsis ovoidea, assembly GCA_038407185.1. Taxonomy (NCBI): domain Eukaryota; kingdom Fungi; phylum Ascomycota; class Sordariomycetes; order Microascales; family Ceratocystidaceae; genus Chalaropsis; species Chalaropsis ovoidea. The sequence continues at coordinate 51,771 of JAXHKQ010000047.1, forward strand.
TTCAACTGGCACCTTGGACGAATCAACGCCAGAGGCGGCCGTGCGGTAGTTTGCGAGGGATCGCGATGAGTTTGCAGCAGTGCTGTGGGTTCATCAATGTTAGCAACCAAGTAAACACAGTGTGAAGCAAGGGCTATTGTGGCTGGCAAACTTACTTCTCGTTGATAACCATAGACATTCCTGACTGGCAATGCTTGCCCTGCGCGCAGTAGATCCACAGAGGCTTGGTGTCGTTGATGGTGATGCTATACACGGGAATTTCACCCTTAGCTACAGAAGCAGCAGCTGGGACAAATCCAGAGTGGAAGCCAACGGCGTCGGATGTTTCACCGACGGGAACACAAGGGCCGTCGAAAGAAGACTGCGTCACAGTATGATTGCCGCCCATAAACTGGAACTGAACAACCGAGCCAACGGGGGCAGTGATGGTGTCCGGAGAGAACTTGACAACCGTCTTTCCAGTAGCGTCCATGCCGACACGGACAGCAAAGGTCTCGGTGCCAGAGCCAGAGGCAGAGCCGGAGGAGGAGCCAGAGGAGGACCCCGAAGAACCAGAGGACGACTCGGACGTGGAAGAAGAAGAAGAAGAGGACCCGCCCTCGGAGGAGCCAGCTGTACGGAGATGTTAGTTTATCCAATCGAGCCGTGACATATGGAACAGCGGGGTGTCTTACAGGGAGAGGCCAGAGCAGCCGAAGCCAAGGCGGCAATAAGAGCAAAGCGGAACTGCATTTTGATGTGTAATGTATGTAAGGAATAAACGATGAGGTATAATGCTTCACAGAAGTCGTAGGTATGGAAATGCAGATGTAAGAGGAGAGGAAAAGATTAAGTCGAGTATCTTCCTGAGATATCGTGATGGGGACAAAAAAAGAATATATGTATAAAGCGACTGGCGCGTGGATGACAGGACTAGCCCGTAGATGAGAAACGAAAATATTAAACAAAAAGGAAAGGTGTCCCTCTTTGATATGATAGATGGCAAGTTGCGTGTGTGTTGACGATGAGTCTGGCTGGAAGAAGAGGAAGACGAGAGTCCATAGAAGACATCACCACCTTTTATATCCTGACAGCGGCCATCACAAAGTCCCACTTCGCCATGACGTGTGCGTGCCCTCAATGGGCCGAATGGAATGAAGCTCCTGATTCAATAGTACTCGTGTAGTGGTGATCAATCCGGTATTGTTTCGCAGAAGCAGTTTCCTGGCCGAGATCCAAAGCGCAGAGAGGAAGACGGAAAATATAACATGACATGATAGCGCCGTCAGTCAAGGAGGGACAGGTGCTGCTTCATCACCAGTGCTTGCAACGGCGTCCAAACAAAGTTGGTTTCAAGGGCGGGGGCTGTACTGCGCCCCTTGGCGGGCCATGGCCGGGGCGATGTTTTGCTGTTTGGTGTTTTGTTCCTGTCAAAGCTGGCGGGGGACAGGGAACATTGTGTTTTAAAGCGCCATGTCACAAATATACAGCACTGTGATAGGGTGCTGCGAAATCGTTGGCCCGTTTCCATTAGCCTGTCTTTGTGGCTTCATTTTCCAATCACAATCAGCCTGCCGCCGGCAGCCATCGCTGTATATGCCTGACAGTATAGTATGCTTTGTTTCGGAAGCTTTTTGTCGTCTGTCTGGTGGGTGATATTATGCGTGATGTCGTGGTATTGATCGTTCGTGCGCTTCGTGCAGGGTCTCGTTTAAAAGTCTAGAAGTAACTGTGGCGCCAGTTTCTCTAGATCCTCAACCTGTTTACCCTCTTGTTAGCATGCAGTTCTCGCCTCTCATGTGCCAGCACTGTGCGTGCGTATCCTCAGCCTGGTGTTGCTACAGAGCAAGCAACTCACCTCCAGAAAGCGTGTCCCTCTCTCGGCCGCCGCCCGCATCAGCGCCTCGCGGATAAACACATCCAGGTATTTCCCCACGGCGTGATTGGCATCTTTTGAAATACGCGTGTTGTCCTTTTCAAACATATCGTGAAGCACGCGTGTAATCAGTTCCTCTGGCACCTGAGCTTTGGCTTCTCCATCCGCGTCTTCTGCTGCTGATGCGTTGTCGTCCGAAAGAACTGTGACATTGCCGGTTCCGCTTCCGCCGCGACTTGAGGCAGCTTTAGACACTCGCGTGTTGCTTTGATTGGAGTTGGTCTTCTTAGCAGGAGGCATTGCGGTGTTGGCGTTTGTTTATATGGTGTTGGCAAAGAAACATGTAGTAAAGAAAGAAGTAAATACTGTTGCACAGCTTCCCCCACCCACGTCGAAATAGTACCAGCCAAGACCCACTTTTCGAGCGTGTTCATTCAAGATCTTGACAACGACATCTACTATTTACCAGTTATTGTACTTTACACACACACAAGAGTCACTATGCTGGAAAAGAACATGTAGAAATTGATTTTCATGAGGTTTGTTGTACACACAGACAAGAAAAGCGTCGCCAACTTTTAGAGAGTAGCCACACGTCGTCTATCTAACCAACCACAACTCCCCGTCCAGAAGTCCATCGTAGTCCGCTGAATATCCCTCAGCTTCGTTACGACCAACTCGGATTCTTCTCAGCCGCGACTCCAGCAATGGCAGTTAAATTACCATTGCTTTCATCAACGACTACGTCATGCAGAGGCAAGTCGCTTATTTGAAGGCCTTGCCGAACAGAATGACCTGCATCTGATCGTAGATGGACAGAACACCGGCACCGGCAACACCACGCAGAATGTTGGCACCAGCACCCTTGAACAGGGACTTGACACCCTCGTTGGCAACGATCTGCTTGGCAGCATCGAACGAGGACTTGTACTTGACGGCCTCACCCGAAGTCATCATCATGCGACGACGGATGGTGTCCAGAGGGTAAGAAGCGATACCAGCACCAGTGGTGACACCCCAACCCAGCATGAACGAGGCAAGGAAGTTGTTGGCCAGGGGACCGACCAGGACAACGGGCTTGATCGAGTCGTACAGACCGAAGTACAGACCACGGTAGACGACAATGCCCAGAACGGAGGGCATGAAGCCACGGTACAGACCGGCAATACCGTCAGAGGCCAGAGTCTTGCGGTAGACATCGACCAGGCCGTTGAACTGGCGCTCACCACCCTTCTTGGCGGACTTGGCGTCGTTGGCCAGACGGGTACGGGCGTAGTCGAGGGAGTAGACGAACATCAGAGAAGTGGCACCAGCAGCACCACCGGAGGCCAGGTTGCCGGCCATCCACCACCAGTAGCCGTCACGGTCCTTCTTGAAGCCGAACATCTTCTTGAACTGATCGCGGAAAGCGAAGTTCAGGGCCTGGGTAGGGAAGTAACGGATAACGTTGGCAGTGTTACCTCTCCACAGGTTCATGATACCCTCATCAGCGGAGGTACGCTTGAAGCAGTCGACAATGCCGGTGTACTTGCGGTCCAGGCGGCCCTGCTTGATCATCTCATCCTGTGGTGAACGATATCGGTTAGTATTGTGATAATGAACATGGTATTGCGGTATGAAGATCAATCACTAACCTGGTTCTGGATCAGAAGCTTGACACGCTCGATGGGGGCGGCAGCGGTCTTGGAGACAGCGGCGGAGACACCACCCACTGTTTGGGTTGTTAGTAAATTATTCCGATAAAAGAAATGTATATACATCTCCCGATTCGAAATGAGGCGGGAAATATTCAGAGCGAGGTTGAGATATCATATCATGAGTCCGAGGCTGAAGGAGCCTGGGGAAAGATAAGAGGTTTCAGAGCAAGGCATGTAAAGGCCAGGATCGAACGTACTGAGGAAGTCAACGACGAAGGGCTGGAAGAAAAATGAGTTAGCGAGATGTTCTTAACGGGCACAAAATGACAAAAGTTCTGGCATCGAGATCTTGTTCGCGTGTGGCATTTCTATCATCAGACACCTGCTTTGGCTGCGTGATGTTCAATTGGCGTGGCATTGATACACAGGAAGCATCCATTGACGAGCAGTCGATCGACTGAACGATAGCTGGCGACCTTTGGATGGTGCTGATGATGAATTAAAGCCCAAGCAAAGCAATGTTCGATTCGACGCTGCCATTCTTTCAATTCAATTGGCCGTCTGCGCGGGGAAGGCAACAGGCGATCATGAGAATAAACAAAGCAATTGAGATTCTTACCGGCATGCCCATGACGGTGGGGGGAGTAGACTTGTCAGACATTGTGACTGATTTTGAGGATAAGAACAAAAAGGACTGAGGGGAGAGAGGTCTTGGATAGAAAGTCGCGATCGACTGGAAGCTATGGAGGAGAAAAGGAAAGGAAAGAAAGAAAGAAATAAGGAAGGGGAAGGGGACGAAGACAAGAAAATCCTGCTGCATGATTTGGCAGAGGACACTTTTTGAGCGATTCTTCCCGGCCTCAGGGATCCTCGGCAGAAGTGGGTCCACGGCCAATTGGAGCTCACCATAGCGACGGCCAGACCAATTTTGCGCAACGCAGCCATTGGCTTTTTTTTTTTGTCTTTGGAAGCCTGAGGCAGCAAGCAGCCAATAACCTAAGCGCCAGTTTGGTACATGTCGGTCATTCCTTTCTACAGTGCTTCAGTGCAAGCCCATCTTTGCTTGGCTCAAGGCTTGGATCTTGCTAAGGCCGTTGGTAATCCCACAGGGGCTGAAATTTCCGATTCGATCCGACTTCAGGGCCTTTCGTTTGGAGCCGCACTTGAAGCTCAGGCGTGGGTCAAATAGAAGTTTAGCCCCGTTGCCCGGTGAAAAAAAAAACAGTTGTTACTAGGTCTTTTTTTTGTTTTTTTTTTCACAGCCCAGCAACATGAAATTCACCGGCTGGCAGCGTCGTTGACGAAGTGAGAGCGCACACAAAGTTTAGTAGTCACAGAAAATAATATTCTTGTTTGTGGGTGTTTAAGCCCTGGTAGTACCTCCCGTCCCGTGTGGCCATCGGGGTTGAAGCCGATCATGGGCAGTTGCTGTTTTGAAAGTGAATATCTCACTCATCTCGTCATGTATGCTACAACATTAATTGTATAGTGACATCTCAACTCATTATCACGGCCCAATTAGCCAACTTCACGTATGTACCATGTACCACCTTGCCTTCTTTTTCACGGGAAATCCTTCATCTATCTCCAGCATTCAGCCGCGCCTTCGCTCAGTTTACAGCTTCCGGATCCCCGGTGTCAAGCGTACAACATTTCTTAGCCTGTTTTTCGCCCTTATTTCCCCCTCAAATACAATTATCTGGGGCACCACCAATGTTCACTTCTACATGTGCCATACTTGCTTAGCCATCCGCCCATCCTTCCTTAGCACAGACCCGGCCCAATCTAGTTCCCATCTAGTTAAGCCTCCCCCTCCAACATGTTCGTCTGGACGGGATTTGTTTGTAGATAAGGAAACAACAAGATCCAGGCCAGTGTGGCCTTTTGCGCCCAGTGCCAGTCTCGGCGTGGCCTGGCCTCGGGTCCGGCGTGTGACATCGGGCTCGGCTTATGATTTCATGGCGTTAGTGACCTTTGGCGGCTCCGAAAGAGAGATTTTAGCATGTGCCTTTTTTCCCCTTTAGTACGGGGTTTCTTCAGCTTTTGGTCCCTGTGGCAAGTCTCTGGCCTGCCGTTTATTTTGGGGCTGCCCTTATTTTGGTACAACAATGGTCCTATCCTGCGCTGGCGAGACATCTGGCTGGCTGTGCAGCCAAGTGTTATGAACGTTATTGTCAGTCCCGGTGTGTCCGGTGACAAGAGCCAAAACTCGCTGTTTTAACCCTAACAACCCTATCAATACGGGCCTGCTGGTTCATCACCAAGTTTCTTGGATGGTCCATCAATTGCATCATGAAGAACCGCTACACTGAAGAGACAAACGAGACAGAAAGGAAATCCCACAACTCTTCTTCTACATTCTATGTCATGTCTCCAAAAAAAAAAAAACATCAAATTCCACAATATCCCACATGTAGTTGGCCAGTACCCTCTCCAAAGGCGTCTATCAGTTTTCTGTCTATTCTAGAGAATAACTTTGTCATATGATAGGCCACGAATAGAGCCTCCAGTCATTGATGTCCATACATTACGCTTGAACATTTCTCTGTTTGTCCGCAACTCCTCTGCGGCATCTTTGTTGAGCGGGTCGGAGGCGTTGGGTTCGAGGAACAGAAACTGCAGACCAACAATAACGGCGTTCAGGTTCAATACGGGCTTCCAGTCCTCGCGAAGAATATTGAGGCAAACTTTGCCCTTCAGGTCAATATTCGGGTGGTATATCGTCTCGCGGCACTGTACTTTTGGCGGTTCGTGGGGAAAGTTCTGGTTGATGTTGAAGGTGAAGGTGAAACGGCCGCCGCGATACATCCCCTCGTCGGGTTCAATGGTAAGGATGAAGTTGAGGATATCGTCAGGGTCGGGGAACTCGGTGGACATGGTCCGGCCAAGATCAAGCTCCGAAAGATCTAGTATGCGCTGGTTAGCAGATGCGTTAAAAAGCAACCACGATTCCGGGTATGACATCACCGCGGGAGGGAGGGAGGGAGGGAGGAGAGCACGCCAGGCGCTGGCCGAGAGGATAATAATGACTGGAACACACACACCCTTTTGCACACGCAGTTGCGCCGCCGTCACTTTCTTCTTCTTTCCTGCCGCCGTATCGGCATTCTCAGCATCCTGCTGCTGCTTTTTCTGTGCGCAGAGAAGTTCCCTGTTAGTACGTAGTCACTACTAGCCAAAAGCGCATGTGAATGTCGCGGGAGTAGTGAGAGTTTCTTCAAAACTGCATTGTTTAGACGAGCGCATCTGTCGACATACCATAGACCAAATCTTTAACATCTTGGACTACCGGCTTCTGGATTAGGTGCCTGTGGAGAGAGAGAGGGGTATGTATGGTTTGGTAAAGTGAGGTCGTCGGCTAAGGTGGCACAAGAAACCGCCGCTGGGATCCCGAAATCAGGAAGTATGAAGTCTCTTGGTATCGATCGTGGAAAGCAAGCTTTAGACACAAGCAACTCTAGGAGACCCTGTGGGTCAGTCGGTATAGGGAGAAAGTTGGAGCCTGAGGGGACGTCGAGGGGTTGTTTCAAGCAAAGGCAAAGCCTGATCAAGCTGGTGTATGTTTTTGCTAATAACTACAGCTTTGAAATAACAGGAAGTGAGGTCAGCGCCTAAGCACCGTAATATGGGAAATCTGAGCAAGGCCTGGAGGGCGTGCGATTGTATGACAAGAAGAAGAGTTTGGAGTACCAAAAGAGAACGATGCCGCCGAGTTCATGAACATAATTGAGAGCATTGACCAGCCGACTGTAACGTGCAACATGACGATGGACGAGTTGGAAAGTGGAGCAAGATGACGAGCAAAGATCTCGGTTAATTGTCGGTAACCTGGCCCCATCACCAAAAGGCTCCACAGCCATAGTGTGTGATATCGAGGCCGCCACCATCAACAGTGTCAACTCAAGTCCGATATGGTCTAGCGGTTAGGATTCCTCGTTTTCACCGAGGCGGCCGGGGTTCGATTCCCCGTATCGGAGACCATTAAACAGTGCACCAATGTTCTAGAGATCTCTCTACATAGGCCTCTATCACTTTTTGGTCAGTCCGTGACTTCAAAGCCACCACGGTCTTTTTTCTTTTTGTATTGACATCCCAGTATAAGTCAACAGGTCTTTACAGCAACGCGAACTCTCCCCGTGTAATTCAGTCAAAAGTATTCAAAAGGGTAGTTTTCGTCATCGTCATGCACCAAAATATGCAATATCTCCAAAAAAGAACTCAAAAAAAGGAACAAGTACAAAAACCAAAAAGTAAAATCCAAGTGTAGATACATAAAAATCAAATAGAAAGGCTCAACAACGGCCGCGTAATGTTGAATCAGGAACAAAGACCCCAACTACCAGCAGCCAATTACCAAACCAGACTGAGAAAGTCTAACAGAGTGTGCGTAGAAAAAAAGATTGAGACAGATTGAAAAGATAAACGGAAGAAGATGGAGAAAAGAAAACAGAGCAATAGACAGGAGATTGCGGGGGAAATATCAAGGCGGCAGCCTCATTGCCACACGTTGGATCAGAGTCGGAGAAAATCAAAAACCAAGACATGCAAAGCCTGCAGTAGTCGAGTTATTATGGGCGGGAGTTAGGAAATCGTAAAGGCGTCGCGGGAGATCGAGTGTCAAATTCGACAGAGAAGATGGCAGCAAATCCGTAGTTGAGGCATAAATGACAGACATGACGTCGGGTTTAGCGCTTGGACATGCAGAACATGAGACCAGTCTTGCCCAGGAACCACAAGAAACCCATGAAGCGAACCAGCGACAGAACGGCGGTGGCGTAAAGAAGGAATTTGAAGTAGTTGGCGGTGCGTTCAGAAGAAGATTGCTAAAGAGCCTGTTAGTACAGTGCATGACACCGAGAGTGAGGGATAAGGGACTTACGCTCATGCCAAAAGAGTTGAAGTTGTCGGTTGTGATGACGACAATAAGACCAATGTTTGAGAAGAGCCAAGAAACGACCAGACCGGTACGGAAAGACTTGTAGCCATCCTCAACATCCCTGCTTTCAAAGTCGTCGCCCTCCTTGTAGGGCTCCAGAGCACGCTTGACCGTCTGCTCGAACAGCTTGTCAATATCCTCCTGCGGCTTGTCAATTTCCTCGACAACGACCTCGTTCTTCTCTCCCTTCTGCACGTTGGCAGAGGGCAAAGCTTCCGCCTTGTCAGAACCCTTAGTACCCCAGGACACATCGTGCCAGTTGTTGAAGGCATACACCATGAGAATGTTAATGTAGGTTGATGTTAGGAGCATGTAGGCAGGGAAAGAATGGAACATGTGCCACGGGTCCAAGTACAAGAAGGACGCAATGTAGTACAGGCCATAGATACAGACCAAGGACACAATAATGACACCAGCAGCAGAGGAGCCAGTGAAAAAAGTGCGCACAAAGTCCGATCCAGAACCAACATTGAGATCGGATGTAGGATCAACGTCGCGAAGACCACGGACAACCAGGTAGAAGGTAAGGACAATGGTGTATCCCTGAATAAGAGCAAAGACCAAGAACGAAGAGATGTACGTCCACTTGGAACCTTTAGGTCTGTTACCCAGGGCCAGAATGAACTGGAGAATGACAAAAGCCAGGTAGATGTACTTGAGAACGTCATTGATGATGGGAGACGCACTATCACCAAAGGGCCAAGCGTGGTACAGGTTTGACGATGGGGTTTTGGGCACCGGAGTACCGACCAGATCCATGATGACGGTGGTAGTGAGGTAGTAGGAAGCCAGAGAGAACCAAGAGAAGACGACGGTAAGGATGTTGTAGACAAGCTGCACATGCAGGAAGAACATGCGCACCAGATTGTGGCCAGACTTGTACATGCGACCAAAATGCATGACGGAATACAGCGAGGCAGCAAATGAACCGTTCAACCAACGACGACGCTGCGAGATGAACTCGGGAGCACCCTCAGGCACATCGGTCTCTCCCTTCGCACCCTTGATGTAGGACAAATGCCACTTCTGGCCGGCCTTGGCGACCAGTTCGAAACACAAAATACGATCCTCGGCCAAGAACATGTTCTTCTTGAAAATATTCATACCATCGATACCCTTCTTACCCAGCTGGGCGGACAAGGTGTGATCACCATGGAAGTACTGTTCGAGAGGCCGGCCCATGATTGCGCGGAAGCGGTATGCGGAGAAGGCACCGGGAAGAACCGAGACGTACCCGAAAGACGACTCGAGGGGCTTGTCCAGGATGTTAGAGATCTTATACTCAAAGTTCTGGACAGCAACTAGCGGGTTGAAAAGTTTGCGACCGCCCCGACCCAACATGGCGTGAATCTCACCACAAGCACCACCCAGGTCCTTGTCGTTGTAGAATCCCTCCCAAAGGGCCAAGAGAGACTTTGGCGAGGGCTTGGTACCGGCATCAAGTAGAATACACACTTCGGGGTTGAGGATGCGACCAAAGGCGTTGAACAACCAACGATGGGAGTTGATCTTCTTGGAGTTCTTTTGCTTCAGGCAAAAGATGAACTGCACAGGGGGCAGAGTCTGAGGACTATCCTCCATTGGCCGAATAAGCTGTTGGCTAGGGGTGACAGACAGCTGGGTGGTGTACTCGAAGATGTGAGCCAAAGTAGGCTTGCCGTCAACATCCTTCTTGACCACACCATCCTGGTAAACACCAATGGTAGCAAGTACATCGAGGACGTTCTTGTCCGTCTTCTCAATACCGTCAAAGACCAGGCAAACAACAATCTTCTGCCAAGCAGGACCACCTTTGTTCCAAAAGGTAGACTTCTTGAGATTGACAATATCGCGGATATTTTGCATGACACCATGCAGAGTTCTAGACAACAGAACCTTGTCTTCGTTATAGTATGTGATTGCAATAAGCAGTTCGGTGTGGCGGTTGTACATGCGCGGCCGCAAGTCGTATCCGTTCTTGAGAGTGAAGTCGTTGGGGTCGCAGGTGGCAGCAGTGTAACGCATGGTCATGAACTCCTCGTTGCCTCCCTCGACATCGCGGTATTTGGGCTGGATGGCATTTTTAATGGCACTAGGAACGGGATAGCCCAGAGAGAGGGTACCCTTGACCAGCTTGACCTTACGAGTGGCATAACGCTTGAGCCCGCCACTCACCTGCTGACGAGCCACCCAGTTATCATCGGGGTCTGCTGTAGAAACGGGACGATCGCCGTAGCCACCGTATCCGCCGGTGGTGTCAAAGTCGGATGTGTAGTTTTGAGTTGAGTAAGGGTCGTTCTGGTAGCCCGGCGAAGGAGGGGCGCCGGGTCCTTGGTTCAACTGAGCACCGGGAGCGTACGACTCTGTTAAACTGTAGGCAGACATAGGACGGTCCGGAGGCTGAACACCTAGGGACTCGCCCAAGTGGCCAGGCTGGTTGATGTGCCCATAATCATTGCTAGGGGTGTGGTTATCGCGAAGCAGCGAGCGGTTCGATTCTTCAGAATCGTCGGCGGGGGGGATGTGGTACTGCAAGTGATGGGGAGTTAGTAATGTGGATTTACATATGCAAAGCTGAGGAAACAGCGAGACGAAGGCATTGGAGAGACAGGTGTGTGCTTACTCTGCCAGCAGGAGGGAGGTCCCTCAAAGGCTCGCCCTCATATTCATTGTGGCCTTGGCCTTGGTAAGCCATAATGGGGGGAAAAGCGATGATTTAGATAAAGGATAACAACTCGGTCAACGGAAAGAGACTTGGCGGCCCCCAGAACAACGATCGGTGATCCTCAGTGTCGATATATAGCGATGGTGGCTCGTATCAGTGGAGGAGAAAACGAGCGTCTGCAGAAAAGTGGAAAACAAAACAAGTACCACGAAAGCTGAGTGGATGGTGGGGAGAAACAGGAGGGAAACACGGCGCCCAAGAGGTTTAGCTGAGAAGAGAAGAGGAGCTCTGACTGGACAATTGCTGTGGCGTTGGCCGTATTTTGACAGTGCTTTGGACGGAGCTTGGGGGGTTGGTGGAATAAATCAAGGGGAGAGGTGGACTTTTCTGTGGGAGGGAACCTTGGCTTCCCAGGACACAACGCTGGCTGGCAGAGGAAGAAATTGGGATGGAGCCGGGCACACACGCAATGGCGGGTAGGCGTGAGTCGTTTGGGGAGGGGGGAGGCGGGATGAGATGAAAAAGAAGTGAAGCAGAAAGGAAGAAGGAGAGGAAGAGAGGGAAAGGAAAAGAAGAGGGGGAAATGTGCACTTGAAAGAAAGTCTGTCGACCAGCTGGCACAAAGAAGGAGGGCAGAAACAAAGGAAGCAATTGCCATGAAGAGGGTGAGGCTTAGTAACTGGAGTTGTTCCAAAATACAGTGGGTTTGAAAAGGAGGCTGAATAATGTAGTACTTGGTGGTCTGTATTTAGGTACCGTGTGCTGTATAGCAGTGGTGCATTAGGGGAACACAGCAACTTGCAGCGCTGAGCTCTAGGGTTTTTTTCTTCACTCTGGATGTCTCTATTTGGACAGTCTCTCTCTTTCTTTCTTCACACTTGTTCTTCTCTCTATTTATTTTCCCTTGCCTAAGGGACATAAGGGACATCCTCCTCTGCTAGCTGGCGGGGGAGGGGACCCCCTTCAACAGCAGGTGGCGGTGATAGGACGGGGATTTGTACAAGTCTTCTTCCTTCAAAGGCTGTAGCCAATCCAATACTGCAAAATTCGTGTCCAGAAGTACATGGACACTAGAACCGTTATATTTAGAACATTTATTCTTGTTTTTGTCGCCCGGTGCCTTTTCACTGGCCCAACGGCAAAGAAGAACAAGAGACATACATTGGCCAAGGAAGGAGCTCCCGCCTCACGACCACTCCAACAGCTAGCATGTAGCGGCCCCGCTTTTCCACCACTTCTCGGCTAGTCACTGAAAGTGAGGAGAATAGAGAGGGCCTTTTTTTCTTTGATCACTTCAGGTGTGCTGGCAGTTTTTTTCTTTTGTTGAGTCATTCGTTTCGAGTTTGCGCGAGAATATCGCTGGTTGTAAGCTGAGCTTGCTTCAAACAGAAACAAATTTATAGAAAGAAAAAGAAAGAACGAACGAACATAAAAAAAAAGGAAGAAGAGAATCCGCCCAGTGTGGCGGTGTCAGGAAGGCTGTCGAGGACAGAGGTGGCGGAGGGCAGGAAGGATGGGGAGGGCGTTACCCTCGTTGTACCTTGTACCTCGTTGTACCTTGTACTGCCTTGTACCTTCCTTGTACTTCCACCTCCCACCTCGTAGCCTCCTTGTACCCTCCTTGTACCTTTGCCGGGACGCACTACTAGCCCAGGGGTGGCGAAGTCCATTCAAGTCCGCTGATAATTGACCGCGTACATACTTACGTCTAGTTAAGTAGGTGCGTTTATCACTGTCAAGCTTTCCTAGGGCAATTGCCTGCGCGGTGCATAATCCCGCAAGCCAAAGTTTCAGCAGCAAGCAGCGACATGCTGAGTACATGAGTACATGAGTACATGAGTACAGCGATCACGTTGTCCTTATTCACAAAACGAGTATTCATGGCGTCAGCATAACTAACCCCCCCCCCCTTCCTTCCCCTGAGCCATTCGTGTCTCTGCATCAGCTGCTACAAACTACATAACGAGAGCTCAGGAACAGATGTTCTAGAATCGGGCGGGAAAGTAGAGGTACAAGCTCCCACTCATGTCCATTCACCGGTGAGGAGGTTGCAGATACTTGTACAGATTCTCCTGGAATGCACTGGTGGCCCTGTCCCTATGCCATTCTTCCTCGTTTATATCCCTGTGAAGGGAGGTTCCTACAGGTTCTCCTGTCGAAGAAGGGGTAAAAGGTATAGGGAGACACCAAATGAGAGGACTTTCGTTAATGGTGCTAGGCTAGAAGCTGGCAGCAATTGATTTCCCACGGTCCAGGCAACACTACCACTAGCAACCCCTGCTAAAAAGGCATTCTTGCCCGAAAAGTGACAGGCGTTTTCAGCCACCTCTGAGTATCAATATCATGACGTTGAGGTTAGCTGTCTATAGCTTACTAGAAGCTATGAATCCTGCCTACGACAGACAGTATCAGACACTGACTGATCTGGTCTTTCTACTGTCAAGAGACAGGAACCCTGATTGATCTATCCATTTGTCTATACTTTAGCACAAACTCTTTCAACTCATGTACATAATCCGCCGCCCTATGATGGGATGTGACTTATCGGGTAAGCTCCCTTTCTCCTAGGCTAGAGGACCCCTAGCATGGATAATATAAGCCCTATCACTATGAGCCTGCAATTTTCACAGCACGATGAACTGTCCCTTTGTTAGATCGAGAATACAGACAAACGAAAGCCTACAAAGCCAATCCGCGAATGTGTTTGAAGAGCGTGAAAATGTACTTGGATTGATTCGCGAGACTCTTTCTTCACTTCGAATAGCAAAATCTTTGCTGTCATGCTCGTCAACTTTTGTACCAAAAAGGATCACATCACTCAACTTTTGACAGCTTGCCAAGCGGAGATGTGTAGCAAGTGACACTACAACTGAGCTTTGACTTTGGGTCCCTTGACTTTAGGTCCCTTGTTAAAAATAGGATATCGCCCAGTTACCTTCCTCTTCACACAGGTGATCTCGTCAACTGTGTGGCTGAGCGAGGGGCTGCTGGTGCTGACGTAATATGTTACAACCCTATATAAATAACCCTTAGTACTGAATAGCATTGTAGCTAAATTTAGGTCCGAGACGAAAACAAAATGCTTACGAATACTCATGCAATGTTTATCATCGTCGAAGTCAAAAATTCGGTGTGTGTTGTTGGCCGTATCACATCATAGTATAATAGACAAGACACACAGAACATTCTTCTTTTTTGACGCGGGCAAAAATAACTCCACGGGGGCCATTCGGGGATCGAACCCGAGACCTGGCACATTCACGGTGAACCGCAAAGGACTTGGAGAGCCCGAAGCACCAATCATACCACTAGACCAATGGCCCCGTATTATATTGACAAGAAGCAGTGCAAATAGAGACCAGAAAGGATAATAACGATGATGCGTCAGGTGGGAGGGGAGAGATAGTATGGTACGGAGAGATAAATTGAAAAGGTTCAGCATCCTTTTTCGACGATTGTGTGTGTGGTAGATATTCGATGTTTCCGTGTAGAAATATCGTGACTTTTTCTACGCATACACGTACACGTACTTGATCAGCCCGGTCATACACGAGCTTGAATCGGGCGCTCTTGAACTTGAGATGCTGGTCGTGTTATGATCAAGAACTATCACGACTTTTTCACTATCACACAACCCTAACACAATACACGAGGGTTAATCATATAATATATGCTCATTTTTAGCGCATTCTAGCCAGCTCACGACGCCATGGAAATGGCTCCTGAGAGAGACAGAGAGCAACGCGTGTGCGGGGCGGAGATGGGAGGAGGAGAATACGGGAATATAGTGAAACACGTGCGGAGTGGTACAAAATACCTCTTTGCCAGCGAAGAAAAAGCCCAAGGGTTACAGCGAGAAGATGGTGAAACACGAGAGGAGCACAGAGGAGGAGATATCCATACCAACAGAGACGCACAAAAAGCAAAAAGACGAAAAGCTTCACTTGGGACATGCAGCCAAGCCAATCCACGAAACCTTGGCCCATATCCGCTCAATTATGGCCCTGTAGAAATGGATGCAGCATACGCCGCGACCAGGACCCTGCACGGTGGACTTTTGCGGACGGGCCCCTGAGTGAACTGTTTCGCTAAGGTCCGAGACCCATATGCATGCTAAGTCGAACCCAGGAGCGCCCCCCCTATGAAGAAGCATAGCGTTGTCATTGTCTGTTGTCTGTGTTTGCAGTTTTTATGCAAATCTTGCAGATAGAATGCGTGGCCTTCAGGAACAAGCAGGAACAAGACGCGAGAAGTTGTGGGGAGGGAGGAGAGAGGGGGAGAGGGGGAGAGAGTAGGTAAGAGAGAGGATGGGAGAGAGAGAGATCAAGAGAGAGAGAGAGAGAGAGAGAGAGAGAGAGAGAGAGAGAGAGAGAGAGTGTGTGTGTGTGTATGTGAGAGAAAGAGGATCGAGGCATGGCATGAGAGGGGCCTCCCACAAAGTTTGAAAGTGCATCACTTGGGAATGAGATACGTGGACCACTAAGGGAGAGCTTGCATTACCTGCGTGTATAAACAAAACATGTACTTCCATCATGTACATGCTGTGTAAGGCAAGATTGAAGCCAAACAGCTGCCAGGCTTGTTTGTTGACTTGGGGCAGACCCAGAATTAAGGCTCTTCTACAATGGAGGCGAGGGGAGGGAAATATGCCTTCAATTTCCTTCCCTAGTTCTGCCCCCCCTTCTTCTCTAAGCACGGATAGGTTTGCAGTAGGACAGGCGGTCTGTTCATCGGGTGTTTGGAGGCATTACACATAAACATGCGCTGAGCTTGGCCTGACTGTGTGTGTGTGTGTGTGTCTGTTGTGCCTGGTATATGTGCTGTGCTGCTGTGCTGCTGTGCGTGCTGCTGGCTCGAGGAAGTCGCGGCCACTATCGCTCTAGGCGAATCTAGAACGCATGATTAAAGACTTAATCGAAGAGATTTGCGCTGATGTAACGCTTATTTCTTTTTCTTTCATGTTGTCCCGTCCTTGTTGGAACACTGGCACGTCGGCCTTTGTTCTTGTGAAATCCCTCGGCTTTCCTTTTGTTGCAGCAAGCTGACTGGCTAAGGAGAACTTGTGCCAAGGTTAATATCGCAAGTACATACTTATTATCATTGGCCTCTTCCCAGCTGTGCCTCATCAACCCACACGTATCCTGTTCTTTCCGGTAGTTGCTGACTTGGAGAGACAAATCTCGTATGCCGTTTGCCAGTTTGTTTGTCTGCTCTTTCCATTCGTTTTTTTCTTGTTGTTCTGCAGCTGGCTGCTCCTTTGCGTTTGCACTTGCCAATTTATGCACGCTTTCCGTTGACAAGACGTTGTTCTGGCCTCGTACTTACCTTACTTTGCGTGCCGCTGTGCCACCCACCTCACTTGGTCTGGATCCAAGGCAGTTTCTGTTTTTGTCTCCCGTTTTCCATTTTCGCTCTACTCTGAGATTTTGGTCCGCCCAATTCTTTCGAGTCATTGCCTTTTTGTCTTGCAATTTCTTTTTTTCCGTCCTGCCCAGTGGATTTCTTTTTCTTTTCGCACGAAAGTGAGTCTTGAAAGTGCGCAAGTTTGTGCAGTTGTAAAACAGTTGCAGTGGCAGTTACCCTTTCCTTTCTCTGCTGTTGTGTCTGGTTTTCTTGTCACGTCCCATTCGGGGGTTCTTACTCTGCTTGGTCAGTGCAGTTGCTCGAAGAATTTGCTGCACCGGCTTTTTTTTCTGCTCATAGCAACAACCCCCATAACTTTGTTCAATCTGTCTCATTTTCTCTTCTTCATTTTCTCTCTCTCTCTTCTCTTCCCTTCCTTTTCTTCCTCTTCGTTCTCTTGTTCTTGACTTGTTCTGCTTATTCTCTCACTCACTCCCTCTCTTTTTTTTTCTTTTTCTTTCGGCGCAACGATCTGACTTGCTGTGTTTCTGCATCTCGGCCGCCTCACTTTTTATCTTGTCCTTTTTTATTTATTTTTATTTTATTCTCCGCCCTTCTTGTCAATCGTTTTATCCTCTTATACTGTCACACATCCACATCACTTGGCCCTGCGTCGTTCTTTTGGCTTTCGCCGTACGACTTTGCCGAAGCGATAGACAGATTTCCAACTGTTCATTGGTCTCCAACCAGTCTTTCTTTTTCCGACCTTCGTTCCTTTCTTGCGCCTCTGTTTCTCTCTGTCGTGTTCTATCTCGGCCTCATTTGGCCGACTTCAAGATAGCTGGAATCTGACCGACTATCGCCGCTACATTTTCGTTAGCCATCGACTGCTGTCACGTTTCTGCCTCGCTCTTCGCTGGTTCTTAGTTACACCCACAAAGGAAATATACCGACCCCTCTGGCATCAAATCACCCGCGCTTCCTCCTGTCCGCGTATACCGTTGCGCCTACCGCAAATATATCGACACTTAACCCCAAGTCTCCGCGTCTCACCCAAGACGCAATCTACCTGTAGCCATGAGCGTATCGCGCGATGGCGACATCGTCATCGAGACGACCAGCGACGAGATTTTCCGCCAAGGTGCGTACAGCACCCCAACCAAGACCCCGGGTCCTCGATATACTCTGATTATCTCAGGCACCGGCGAATGACTCTCAACTAACCTCCTCATCCTCTAGCCCTCAAAGCCCGTGAACTCTACCCTAGGAACGACACCGAATCCGGTTGCGCTGTCTGCCAAAGCGGCGTGACTCTAAGATGCGAAGACTCGTGCTATACGACCCCGGGTTACCAATGTGTACAGGTCGTATCTGTATCCAACTGCCGCGAATGCCCTATGACTAAGTGCCAACCAATCACGGGAGGCAGCTCGTCTTCATCTTCATCCACTAGCTCATCCAAGGGCGATTCTGGAGGTGGCCGCAACGGGCCCAACGTCGGAGTTATAGCCGGAGCTACCATTGGAGGTGTCATTCTTATTTCGACTGTCGCTTTCTTGGTGTGGTTCTTCTTCATCAAGAAGAAGCGTGCCCAAGAAAGAACCTCGACGAGCTACAAGGAAATGACCAGTGAAAAGAGCCCCGTTGAACAAACAACAACCCGAACAAACCGCTCCTCTATGCACACCGTCCACTCCATCGCCTCGACTGTCTTGACGCGTGCGTCCAACATCATCCAGATTGCCTACATTCCGGGCGTCACCAATCGCGCCAACCCCACATCTCCCACCGTCCTTGTTCCGCCTGTCCCTCCTATCCCCATCCAGGTCACTGGTGCCGGCAGCAATACTCCCCGCAACTTCGAGGACCAGCACTTCTTCATGCCTGGAGACCTTCGTGCCTCGACATACTCGGACATGTCCGGATTCTCCGACCGCACTTCCTTTGCTCGCCAGTCCTATGCCATGCGCTCCAGCGTTGCTTCCACTGTCTATGGAAAGAACGCCATTATTGTTGCCGCCCCCCAAACTGGCATGCGTGTCAAGCCCGCCATGGTCTCTGTGCGCCCCAACCACGTTGGCCCTGGTGGCAGTGTTCCTCCCATGCCAACAGTCGACATAGACAAGTACGCGCGCCCCAAGAGCCGGGCCGAAAGTACCTTCTCCGTTGGATCAACATTCGTAAACTCGGCTTCTGCCGCTACTGTTACTCCTGTCAAGGGCCAGGCCATTCGGGTTGTCGGTGGAAAGAAGACTGCTAACAGCCCGTTGACAACCTCGGACGTTCTTGATTCGGCATCAACTGACTCGGCGTCTACCATTGGCAACAACTTCCCTCAAACTAGCCCATTCCTGGACCCTGAGGAGAAGCCAACTATTTCCGCCAGAATGAGCGCTGTCATGGAAGAAGAAGCAGCTTGTGCCTCACCCATGTCCACCATCATGGAGTCCAAGTCTGAAGAAGGGTCAAACAAGACGAGCAATGTTGCCAAGAGAGGATCCAGTCCCTTTAGCGACGCATTTGCGACCAAGGACTAAGCTTCCTCGGCCTCATTTTTTTCTTGTATCTCGTTTCTTTTTTTTGTCTCTTTTTTCTGGCTAACGAATTCTCATGACGGCGCTCTTGGAAGCTGTAAACGGCATTGTAGGATCTTTTTTTTTTGTTGAGTTGTTATGCTATGGTGGCCGTTATACCCTTTCTTGGATGTTTCTTCCTTTTTTTTCCTCCTCCATTTTCCCCCACCGACTTTTTATTTCTTTCTGTCCCAGTCATTTATAGGCGGGCCTTTTGTGCTTCTATTTGAACACACGGCTCTGATCTCAGTCTCTCCTTTTTTTTTCTCCTTCTTTCATACCTGTTTTTTTTTTTGGAAATACTACTTCTGGCTTTTTATTTTGTATATCAAGGCTGACTCGTGCACATTTGCTTCATTTTTCTACTTTCTAATTCTTCACTTTGTCAAAGCATTTTTATACCTGTTGATCCATGCTCACATGTATGGGCATATCTCGAGTCGGAAAACCAAGGCAATTTGTTGTTTCTGCCTGTTAATTCAGTAGAAGCCTAACATTCACAAGGCCGACATCTAGATGCTGATTCAGGACACCCAGCTAGACTATTTCGACACATGACAAATGCTGGGCTTACAGACAAACACACCAACATCAGACGACTCATTTAAGATGAAAAAAAAAACATAAGGCGTACATTGAAATTTCATAGAGAGATATACCAGGTGCTAGCTAACATAGCTACCACAACAGAAGTAAGCGGGAGGCAAGAAATAGGAATGTCAAGGTAGAAAGGGAATCAATCGGAAACACAGAGGGAAAAAAAGAAGAATGGGTGGAAGGTTATCAAAGTGTGGGGCTTTGGAGGAAAAGAGAATCAATCAAACAGAAGAAAAGAATAAAGGGATGAAGAAAAATAAAAAAAGAATTGCCACCAGTCAAAGCATTGAGGTATATGTGAGGGGGAAAAAAGTTAACAAGAAGAACGAAGCTCTCCAGAGCTTGTCTAGAGCTTCTAATCAAGCCAACCGTAAGAAGAGGCCCAGGCAAATAAAGAGAGCAGAAAACTCATGGCAAACTTGGGATAGTTCGTATAAACAGCAGAGGAGAAGGCGTGGCGGTAGAAGAGAAAAGGAGCGTATAGTCAAAGAAAAGAGAAGAATTATAAAAAGAAATAGAGGGGCATTGTCGTGAAACGAAAAGGCTGGAGAAGATGATGGACGACACAGGACAGAGTGTAGCCGAACTAAGGTGCAAACTATTCGAATAGTAGATGGAAAGAAATGACGATAAATGGCATGAGGGGTGCAGTTTTCGCGATAGTGGGCTGTGTTGACGCCGGGAAGGCCTGGGAGAGTTGGTTGTCTATGTCTCCGAGTAATCAGGTCTCGCGAGGGGGGGGGCACTGGTTGGTGGATTGGTTTACTGATTGATTGATTGATTGATCGAGTGATTGATCGAGTGATTGATCGAGTGATTGATTCGTTGGCCCGTCGGTGCGCGAGTGAGGTAATTGAATTCCGAGGTTGAAGGCGGGCGGCTGATGGGTAGCCAAGTAGGTGATGGCGATCTGGTCTGTCACGAAGGGCGGAGAATACATGAAGCCCCAATGTCAACAAGCAAGCAGCACGCACGGGATAGTTCGGTACGCACGTAGCAGCATCGGGCAATCTAGGTTCTCTGGATAGCTCATAACACTACGCAGCGGTGCTTCTGACGGTAGTAGCGGTTGTTCCCGTCAGGGGCTGAGCCGTTGGACTGCTGGCGCGACGATTTTGCTGTGTTTTGGCGGCCAGTCACCAGCTGTGGCGGCCGTGAGACCTGCTGGCGTTGATCACGTAGCTTGCGAACAACATCGTAAAAGGCCTTTTCAACATTGACACAGTTTTTAGCTGAAGCCTCAACAAAGTCGCAGCGCAGCTCACGCGCCAGCGCATGGCCCTCTTGCGTGGAAACTTCTCGTTCTGTCACCCTGTCGCTCTTGTTGCCCACCAGCATCACTGAGACTGGGAGCTGCGGTGAGGTCGCTGCTACTGGCGATGCGGGATACGATGGAGAAGCAGAGAAGGACTCCTTAACCCGCATGATTTGGTGGTGGAATTTGCGGATGCGCGTGAATGAAGACCGCGATGAGATGCTGTATACGAGCACAAAGCCCTCGCCGTCTCGGATCCATTGATCACGCAATGCTGTGTACTCTTCCTGACCCGCCGTGTCAAGCACTTCGAGCATGCATGGCTGATTGTCGATGACGACTTGCTTGCGGTAGGAATCTTCGATCGTGGGGTCGTACTAGAGCGGAAGAACGGGAGTCAGTCTGTCGGGTCCTTACTTGAGCAAGACACAGAGAAGTGAACGGGGCGTGTCGCAGAGAGATAGGCAAAGGGGGGTAGGGGGCTGTAGTGAGGGGGAGGGATGAGCTAGACCGAGGAGGGGATGGATAGAGAAGGGGAGAGGGGTGAAGAGCGGCGGCAGAGCGGCGGCAGAGCGGAGAGGAAGGGCGACAAGCACGTCAAGGGGAGGTTAGGGCGGGAAAGGGACGGGTGGCAGCAAGGCTACAGCCGGCCCGTTGCAAAGGCTCGCTCACCGTCTCAACGAAATGTTGTAAGCACAGCTGGATCGTCAGCGCTGTCTTTCCAACACCTCCATCACCAAGGACCACCAATGTATAAAGAACCATGCGGCCTGCCATGGGGAAAAAACGGGGGGGGGGGGGGGGGGGGGTGATGGGGGGGGGGGGGGGGGGGGGGGGGGGGGGGGGGGGGGGGGTGGGGGGGGGGTGGGGGGGGGGGGGGGGGGGGGGGGGTGAGGGGGGGGGGGGGTGGGGGGGGGGTGCGGGGGAGGGGGGGGGGGTGGGGGTGGGGAGGTGTCTAAATGGGTGTCACGCATCACCGGTGCAGAGTGCAATCGGG
>JAXHKQ010000481.1:0-15945 GCA_038407185.1 Chalaropsis ovoidea
TCAGGTTTTTGTTCTAGGCCCCTATATTTATAGTGGGTCCAGTGGGTTGGTTGCTTTTTTAGGTGTTTTGAGTGTTTTGGGTGTTTTAGGCTTTTTGTGTGTTGATAGGTTGCTCTGAGATGGACAGTGAGGACGAGGAGGAAGAGGTGGAAGAGCCGGTCAAGAAATCGAGATCAAAAAAGACGCCCCAGCCGGCTCCGGAGGCTTCTGACAGCGAAGAGGAGGTCGAGGTCGAGGTGGAAGCGGAAGAGGACTCGGCCGACGAGCAGGAGGAGGTGGAAGAGTCGGACGAGGAGTTTGAAGAGGTCGAGGAGGTTGTCGAAGACTCGATGGTGTCCACGCCGGACGGCGAGGCGGAAGTGTCGACGCGGTGATGCGGCGGGGTGGTGCGGCGGGGTGGTGCGGCTGCGGTGATGTGTTTTTCCTTTCCTCTTTTGCTCTTGTTCCGGGCCGGCGGCGTTCTTACGAGGGGTACCGGAGTCTGTGTTTGTTTTGTGGCCTGATCTGGCTGGTCTGGTCTGTGGTTGTTTTTTACTCTTATTCTGCGGTTGTTCTGTTCTGTTTTACACTTTGTTCTGTCTTCTACGTCGTTTTGTCGTTTATTAGTGATTGCGGACTATTTCTAGGACTCTTTTATGTGTATTCTTTTTCTTTCTCTTGATTGTTTTGATGTGATGCTGTCGTGTTGATGTTGTTCTATGAGTACAATTTGTGGCCGTCTGCCGGTCGGTCCAGGCTCCTCCGCGCTTCCGCCACCTACACAGCCGTCTCCTCCGCCACTATCCGCGTCTTGCCGTCCATGTACGGCCGCAGTACCTCCGGGATCGCCACCGACCGCGTCGCCTCGTCCCAATGCGTCTCAAGGATCGCCGCAATCACGCGCGGCACCGCCAGCGCCGTGCCGTTGACCGTGTGCGGGAAGCCGACGGCGCCGCTGCCCAGCTTGACGCGCGTGCGCAGCCGCCTCGTCTGGTAATCCGTGCAGATGCTGGCCGAGCTGAGCTCGCCCCAGCCGCCGTCGGTCTTGGGCAGCGCGCGGCGCGACGGGAACAGCGCCTCGATGTCGATCTTGCGCGCGGCCGACGCGCCCAGGTCGGCGGCCGGCATCTCGAGCACGCGGCAGCGCAGGCCGAGCGCGCCGAGGATGGCGCGCTGCAGGGCGACCATCTCGGTGAACACCGCGGTGGACGCGGCCGGCTCGCCGCGCGTCCACGCGAACAGCTCGACCTTGGTGAACTCGTGCACGCGGTACAGCCCCTTGGTGTCCTGGCCGCGCGCGCCCGCCTCGGCGCGGAAGCTGCGCGACGCCGCCACGTGCCGCAGCGGCAGCTGCGCCGGCGCCAGCGTCGCGTCCGCGTGCAGCCCGGCCAGCGGGATCTCCGCCGTGCCTGCGAGCACCAGCTGCGGCCGCACGGGCGGGTCGCGGCCGGCGGCCACGGCCGCCTCGGCCGCTGCGCGCTGCTTGGCTGACGCGTGCTGCTCGATGGCGTACACCTGCTGCTCGTCGTTCGTGTCGCGCGGCTGGAAGCCGCAGGCCGCGCCAATGTGCGAGTACACCATGGTCGGCACGGCCGCCGGCGTCCAGCCGGCGCGCGTGGCCTCCGCCGTCGCGTACTGCACCAGCGCCTGCTCCAGCTGCGCGCCGGCGCCCAGCAGGTAGTAGAAGCCCCAGCCGCTGGTGAGCGCCGACGCGGTGAAGTTGAGGATACCCAGCTCGACGCCAATCTCGACGTGCGAGCGGGCGTGCGCGGCCAGCGGGTCGGGCGCGCCACCGGCCGGCGCCGCGTTGATGTAGCCGAGCAAGCGCGGCTCCAAGCGCGGCGTCTCGGCGCTAGTCAGGTTGGGCAGCGCGAGCGCTAGCCGCTCCATCTCCTCGTCGATGCGGCGCTCCTCGCGCAGGTGGTCGGCCAGCAGCTTCTTGGCGGCGCGCGCGCGCGCGGCCAGCGGCTCCCGCTCGTCGGCCGGCAGCCGCCGCATCTCCTCCTGCACGCGGCGCGCGCGCGAGCGCAGCTGCGACAGCTGGGCGCGCATCGACAGTCGCTTGTGGTGCAGCGACGCAATGCGCGCCGGGTTGCCGCCGCAGCTGCCGTAGTTGCGCGCCATGCAGTTGGCCGCGTACACCTCGGGCGTGTTGCGGATGCTTTTGAGGTCGATGATGGGCCGCAGCGGGCTGTGCCGTTCGCCGGGGACGGCCGGCGGAGGGGCCGCTTCCGCGCCGGTCGCGTCGGGCGTGTCAGTGCTCGCCGGCTCGGCGGGTGCGGGGACGTCGTCGGAGAGAGGCGGAGACGGCGTGGAGGTCGAGGTCCACCGCAGCGAGGGTGGCTGGCGGCGGCAGAAACGGGGCACAGCAAGAGCCGGCCGGGCCACCGGCACAAAGCGGAGGGCAAGCATGTTTAGCTGAAGAGAAACGGAACACAATGCCGCGGGAAAATGCAAGACAAGCTGTGTCAATGGCCTTCAATCGTCGTCCTGTTCGATTCTTCACGGGCCATGACGTTGTGCTGGCGTTGCACAGAAATATCGTGCGTGTGGTGGTGGGGCAGACGTGAGCTCTGCTGACTCATCACAGCCATAGCTCTGTTGACCCTAAGGCGGTATTGGTAACCCTAGTCTGTTTTTCATGTCACCCCTCGACCCCCAATGCCGTGTCCATTTTTTCATGTCCTGCGTTATATTTTCATGTGATATGCTATCAGATGCATGCAATCGTTACCTCATAAGCCGGCAAGTAAAACCGGCACGTGCCAGCGTCCCTCGTCCGTCCTCCGTTTTAGACTTCCCGTGCCCCCCTACGTCATCTCCACGTCCGAGTCCTCCACCTTGGGCTTGTCCATATCAACAATCGTAGCATCGCCCTCTTCATCCTCCTCGTTAGACTCCTCCTCGCTGGAGCTCCAGTCCGAGCCCTCACTGCTCGTGGTATCGGCCGGGTCCTCGTGCTTCGGCTCCGCCATGTCGACATCGCCGGCACTCTTCCCGTATCTCGGCTTGCCGGCAAACTGGCGCTTGTTCTTCTCACGCTCGGCATCGCGGCGCTTCTTGTCGGCCAGCAGCGCCGCGCGGTCAAACGGCAGCACCAGCTCCGCGGCCGGGCCCGCCGTCTTCTCAAACACGTAGATGGTCGGGAACTCAAACACCGTGGCGCCACGCAGGTTCTCGCCCACAATGTCTGCCGCATGCACCGGCCGCAGCCCCACGCTCGAGTCCACCGACGGCCGCGGCTGACGCAGGAAGAAGGCAAAGCGCTTCTCCAGCGCCTCCAGGTCCGGGCCTGCCGCCGGCGGCGCCACGCCCGCATCCTGCGGCTCGTGGCCGGCCATGGGCTCGTCGTCGTCCGCCTTGGCCGCGGCCGCGCTCTTCTTGGCGGCCTTCTTCGTCAGCTGGCGCGCAGGGTCCAGCTGGCGCACCACAGCGGCAAAGGCCTGCAGCACGGGGCAGTCGTCCATGGTCTTGGTCTCAAGGCGCACGGCAGCGGCCATAATCTTGTCGTCGAGCGCAGCCGGGTGCGGCTCGGGCAGCGGCCACTCGGCGGGGAAGGCGGCGGGCGCCACCATCCACTCGACCTGCCACTCGACGCGGCGGCGGGCCTTGGTGAAGCGCGTGGAGCTGTTCTTGGCGCGCGACAGGCCGGGCGGCGCGCGCACCAGGTGGATGTCGAACTCGGCCAGGCGGTGGCGCATGCCGTCATCGGCAAAGCGGCGCGCGCCGCCCTTGGCCTGCGCCACCAGCGGCTTGGTGGCCACGAACTTCTGCGTGCGGCCGTCGCGGCCGCGCCGGTCCTGCACGTGCTCGACCATGACGGGCCGCAGCTCGGTGCGCGAGATCAGGCCCTTCTCCTCCAGCTCCTTCTCGGCCGCCTCGGTCGCGCGGTCCAGCGAGTACAGGAAGTTGTAGTCGTGGTCGATGCCGGCGGCCGTGCGCAGCTTGCTCGGCGGCACATAGGCCGTGGGGTCGCGCTGGCCGCTGCACTCCGACCACTTCTTGTGTTTGTCGACGCACGTCATCGAGCAGGTTTGCGTCTGGCAGCGCGGGCACTTGTACTTGGGTTGGGAAACGTGGCAGATGCTGCACAGCGACGTGAGCAGAGGATCGGCCATGGCGAGGAGGGGAGGGGCGAGAAGGGGCAGAGCAGAGGCGGGGGATGTTGTCAAAGTTTTTCTCTTAGGGTTATGGGCGGTGGTGTTGGGGTTGGCCAGAGTCGTGGGCGAGAGTCGTGGACAGCCAGTAGGAACGTCGCAGGCAAGGAAGAAAAACGGGTGATTTGTGATCTGGGAAATGTCCACAACAACTGCTGCTCTGTCCGCACAAGAACACACAAAAAAAGCGACGCATGAAAAATACAACAAAGGACTGGTCGTTGCAGGTCGTCTGGCGCTTATCTTATCTGTGACGCAGGCGACCCGCTTTTCAGTGCACGTTTGCCTACGGAGCTGCTTCAGTTTAGCCTATGTGGCTTACATAATCGAACAAGTCCAGTGGTTACACGAGAAGCGCCCACACAAGCATCACGGTCACATGACATTAAACAACAGCTCAGGAGACAAAAAGTAAATTGCAACAACTATCAAAGACGCCGCAACATAAAAAAGCATTTTACCCGGCAAAGAAGAGAAGAAAGCAGGAAAAAGAAGACACAAAAATATCCTCCACACAAACTATCGCAAGACGAGAAAAAGAAACAGATAGAAAAGATAGACATATGCTCAGTGCTTCGGCACACACAGTCTCGTAGAAGCACAAGAAAAATAATCGAAACGGGGGCGCCGCTACAGCGCAGAGGCTGCCTGCAATCCTGCAAGACAGAAAACAAGCCCAAAGAGGCGTTCGGCAGCACTGCGGTAGCCAGCAGAATAAGACTTCATAAAACCAAGAGGGGGCGAGGGCAAACAAGGACAAAATGAGAAAAGAAAAGAACCGGGAAACAGGAAAGAAAGTGGTATAGACAAGAAAGAAGACAAGCGAGCGGAATAGAGAGAAAGATGGACGGCACCGCAAACAAAACAGAAAACAGCATGGCATGCAGAGCTCATATCGCATCGTGAAACAGGCCACGGCGAGGTCGGAACGGAGTCAAGGAAACAAACACAGACGCAGGGGCACAAGCGACGCGTACTCTAACACAGACAAGGAAAAATGCATCAAGGACGGGACGGGACAGCACAGGACAGGAAACAAGAAACGGAACAAAGGACAGACAGAGAAAAGAGGCAGCAACGACCAACAAACACACGTGTCAGCGCTGGCGCACCTAGACCTGGCGCTTGGGCAGGCCGCCGAGAGCGCTAATGCGCGCTCCCGAGGGTCTGTGGATGAGGCCCTGCGTCACGTGCTTGCTGACCATGGCCGGCTCCGAGGGCATCACGTCACTCTCGCTGCCGTTCTCCAAAAAGTCCTCGTCGTCCTCCATGATCTTGGTGGGGATGTCGTCGCGCATGAGGTACTGCTGGCTGCTCCGCTCGGGCGTGGTCGCCGACGAGGTGAACGACATGGCCGTGCTGCTGCGGTTGGGAATCAGGTCCGGCGTAGGGGGGATGCTGGAAGCACGGCCCGACGGCTGCAGCAGGCTCTCGTCGCCCGTCTCCGAGGTCACGGCTGAGTGGCTGCCGTCATCGCTGGCCGCCACGGACAGCCCGCTGACTCGCCGCGGGTGCGAGTTGGAGGACTGTGACTGGTGCGACCGGTGGGAGTTGGACGACTGTGATTGGTGAGAACGGTGCGAATGGCGCGAGTGCGATCCGCCCAGACGCTCCTGCTCGGCAATCTCGGCATCCTGGGCCAGCTGCAGGCCCTCGACAGCGGCCTGGCACTGCTCGGCAATGTTGCGGATTATGTGTGCAATGGCATCCGTCTTGTCCTTGAGGTGGCGGTCAGCAACATCAATGAAGCTGGACGCAGAGTAACGCTTGCTGTTCATGCTGGTGGTGCTGGTAGGGCTGGACAGGTTGCTGGCCGTGGAAGGAGTCGACTGCGTCTCAGCGGCAGCTTCGTCCTCCACATAGCCGGCTTCGAGCTCCTGGAGCAGCTCGTCGGGGCGCGTCAGAGTCTCGACGATGTGGTCCATGTGGTGGCGCTGACCGGAAATGAGGCTGCGGAGATGCAAGACCACGCGACGAGCCTCATCACGCTGGCGGCCAATAGTAATGTTGGTGTGCTGCAGGGCAGCGAGTTCCTTCTTGTTGCGCTTGCGCTCGCGTTCAAGCTCCTCGGCAATCTCCTGCTGGAGAACGAGAGCCTCCAGAGCATCGTCACGCTGCTTCTCGGTGCCAGTCAGACGAACCGACATGCGAGAGTTGTCATCCTTTTGCTGGTCCAAAAGGCCAGCCAGGCGGCGGTTCTCCCGCTTGTGGCCCTCGATCTTGACCTTGAGATCCTGGGTTTCCTTGGTCAGAGTCTCGGCAAAGGCCTGGAACTTGAGAAATTGCTGCTTCCAGCTCTCCAGCTCCTCGACCAAGTAGTTGTTACGCTTGGTGACCTTGCTGAGCTCAGTGTCCATGCGACCCTTGAGGTTGATAAAGTCTTGCCAAGCCTCCAATGCGTCACGCGAGTACTGGTTCCGCTCACGGACAATCTCGTTGAGGTGACGCATAGAGACCTTAGTCATGAGAGGCTTCTTTACCGTCCCGCCAAACACAGCCTTGATGCCGGTGTTGCGGCCCATCTTTTCGCAGACATGGTCCATGACAGACATGATGCTATCCTGGTTCCACCACTCGGGGTCCTGGATCGACTCGACCTCTCCACGCATGACGATAATCTGGCCGGCTGGCACCAGCTTGCCACCACCATACGCAGATCGCAGGTGCTGGGGAACTCCAGACGGCGTGACATCGCCATTGAGGGCCTCAGTCAGGCGGGTGACAAACTTGTGGCGCTGCCCAGGGGTGAGAGCGGTGGGGGGACTGGAAGTAAGGACAAAGTTACGGTCAAGGTCGACGACCAGAGCATCGGTGGGGGCAGTAAAGAGCGAGCGGCACTCTGCAGTAATACCCAGGATATAAGGGCCAGGCTCTTGTACAAGATCCTTGGCATGACGAGCATGTACCACTGGCACATACAAGCCGCTCCATTCGTAGACGCGCACGCAGAAGCGAACAGTCTCGGCAGCCATGGTGAGCATGGCAGGATAGTGAGAGACGAAGATGATGCGACGAGTGGGTGAAATGGCAGCTTCCACGACGCCGACAATATTGGGGATAGACAAGCACGAGAAAAGAGGCCACATGGCGAAGTTCTGGAAGCCGGTTGGCGAGGATGGGAACTGGTAGCAAAGGGCGTAATCCTTCATGTCGATCCGGACCAAATCGTTGAGGCGAGGAGCGGGGAAGCTGAGAATACGCGAGACCTCCTCAGCGTGAAACAGGTTGGTTGCTTTGTTCCAGTGAATCCACATGCCGCGCAGGTAGTCGCCGAGCAAGTTGTACAGCGGGTAGCGAGACAAGAAGGATAAGCAGTAGGGGATCCAGTAGATTTCATCCGAGTTGTCGAAGTAGTCGGTCTCGGTGCGCTTGCGGAGGTCACGGATTGTCTCTGCGCGCTTCTCATCTGCACGTGACCAGACGCGAAGGCAGATGCCGTACAGAGTGTGGGAAGAGTCTTGCTGGAGGACGAACGAGTGGTGCACGCAGTGGGGCTGGCTGCGGCCAGTGCAGATTTCGACATCGTGGGGGAAGCAAGCCTAGAGAGCGGGTGTGTTAGAATAGGCGGTTCATGCGGTGATGTTGTGTGCAGCTTGGGGTACCAGGTTCAACTTACGCGCATGGCTGAGTGCAGAGCGCGGGCAATCTCGTTGTCCTGCTCCAAACGCGGACTGCTGCCGAGAATCTCAGGAAGCCAGAACTGCCCAACAGCGCCCTTCATGTGGCCGATCTTGCCCTGGGTCGGGGCGGGGGCCTTGACCCATTGTGAAGGCTCACGGCCAACACCACACACCATGTAGGCGTGGGTGAGGGTCTTTGGTGTTCTTTGTTGCGGCTTGGGGTTGAGCATGGAGGGGATGGGCTGAGTGATGCGCGAGTGAAGCGACGAGGTGCGGCTGGGGATAACGAGGCCGTTGTCGCCCTGATCGCGGGTCATGGGACGGCCCTCGCGCTCGCCGGTGCGCGGCCGGCTAAAGGAGGCGTGTGTACTGAGAGAAGGCGGCATGGCGGCGGTGTGGTTGTGAAGATGGCGGTAGAAGATGGACGATGCGGGTAAAGCGGAGCAAATCGAAGCAAGCAAGTCGAGTGTCGGGGTTGGGCCAGATACAAAGAGCTGCGAATGAGACAGAAGACAAACGAAGGACAGCCAGCTCGAGACGATAAAAAAGCGCGATTCACAGCGAAGGCCAAAGAATCAATAAAGCGTCAACAGGGGCCGCAGAAAAGGCGAGCGGCACGGCGCGGTTTCAACTGGAGAATGAACGAGTGGCAGAAAGAAATCAAAGAATAAAAACGGGCTAAGACCAGCAAAAAAGAAGCGAATAAATCAGCCGTCAAGGACTGCGAAAGAATCGCCAAATAAAAAAAAAATGAAGAACAGAAAATGCGGGCGTTCTTCTTGTCGCCTCTAGTTTCGTGATGCCAGTCGCAAAATCCGACTATAGGCAAGTTGACAGGACAAAAAAGAGAAGAAGAAAGAAAGAGAGAAAGAAAATAAAAGGAGGGAGAAAAAAGGGACGCGGGAGAGCAGCCCAGAAAATATTAAGCAAGGCAAATAAATGCACAAGGAAGGAAGGCAACCGGGGAAATTTCCTGGGAGGCAAGGGGGGAGTGAATTAGGATGGCACCTTGCTGAGGGGCCTGGCGAGGAGATTTTGTGATTGGCCAGACAGTCTTCATGTCGTCTTCACCAGGGCAGGAGCAAGAGAGAAGTCAAACGGACCGTCAAACGGAGGGCCAAACGGGCAGCCAAAGCAGCCAACCAGCAGCCTCCAGGCCAAACGGGTAGCCCCCCAGGCCAAACGGGCAGTCCCCAGGCAAACGGGCAGCACGCCCAGAACAGAAAGTCCACAGCACAAAGGGGGCAGTCACGACGGCCACCTGGATGGGCAACAAACAGCAGCTGCAAGTATCCCCAGCATACAAACACACGCAAAGTTGACTTGTCCAACTCTGTAGCCGGTCCAGGTAACTGCCTCTCTTTGTCTTCCTTCCTCGGGATTATTGTCTCTTCTCTGGTCTGCTCTTGCCGTGTCATGTTGCTTTGCGCACAGAGCCAAAACTAAACACACACTCTGACTCTCTCTGACTCTGACTCTCGCTCTCGCTCTTACTCTCACTCCTCCTCTGGCAACTACCAAATCTGGGTCCTGCCACCGTAGGATACCAGCATAAATGTCACGCTACGCCTGTCACAGACCAAGACAGAGCAGAGCCCAGAGCCCAGAGCCCAGAGCCCAGAGCCCAGAGCCCAGAGCCCAGAGAGTCCGCCAGATTACAGAGCCGGCAAAGTGTGCACAACAAGACACGAGCAGGAGGCCAAAAGAGGCCCCCGTTGTTTTACGACAACATCCTACAGCTGCACGCTACTGCTGGCCACGCTGCCGGGCACTCTACCTGGTCAGTGGTTGTCGTATGTCGACAAATGCACAAACTTTATATGTAGGGATCCCCTATAAGCTTGTACAAGCAAGCAAGCCCCCTCGTGGGTCCTGGGCCATCCCCTCCGCCCCGCCCAATCCACACCACATAAACAAACAAACGGTTGCCCTCGTCTCGACGTTTGGGTGTCTTGTCTGGCTTCTCCCGCCTCTGCACAGATCGTAAAGCGGGTTCAGCCAGGGAGGGAATGGACCATCCAAAGAGAACAAAAAAAGACGAAGCAGCTACCACATCAGGAATAAGGGAGCAAGCAACTTGGTGATCAGGAAGGTGCTAGTTGCGGGGAGAGGCAGGAGCAGCAACGAAGGGAAAATAAAGGTCGATGAAAGAAGCAATATCCCATTACGCTCTTGCCGATGGCTCCATAAATGCCTCTTTTTTTCTTTTCTTTTTTTCAGCATCTGTTTCGTTTTGAACACTGAAGATCATATACCAACAGAGTCTGCATTATAGGGGAGGACAGTCCAAGAGAGCGACACAGAGCGAAAGAGAAAGTGCCCTCGGGGCTTTTCTGTCTTCTGGTAGAAGGACAGGGATGGTGGAAATAAAGGAGGTTACCTGTACCAGTCTGAAGGAATCGTAGCTTGTACATCCTGAAGTAAGCTCCTGAGCCTATATCATTATGCGCAGTAAATAAGTGCAGGTGCAGGTGCAAGTTCAAGTGACTCGAGCCCACGTACCTGCCTTGCCTTTTTTTTTGTGCGTCTGATTGACTTTAGGCAACTTCCCTTTTTTACTTGTTCTCGACTTGTTCTTTTTTTCTCTCTGCTCCTTCTTCTTTTGGCTCCCTGGATCCCCGACTATCACAGTCTTCGTCCGGCCATCTTTCCAAACAAGGGAGACTCGGATCAAGGCAAGGAGTCGTGTTAGCTTCTTTGGAAGGCCGTAGAAACGAGAGGCTGAATGTGTTTATTTGTTTGTGTGTGTGTAGCCAAAAAGCCGCACCTTCACCAGCCTGCGCCGTCTTATTCGCCCTCTTTGCCCTCTACCCCCATCGAAATGAGCCTTGTTGCAAAACATGTTCTCTAATATTATGCAGACAGGGACTTGCCACTACGCCTCTTGTAAACAAAGCCGCTTACATTGTGCAAGTGCAGCTAAACCATCTGGCTGAATCCTCACCCACCGCCCAAACAATTGATTAATTTATTGGTGCATCCTTTTCCGAGCGCCATCAACTCCATCTCGCGTCTTTCTTCATCTCTCCTTTTTTTTTTTCCTTCAACATCTCTCTCCAAAGGTCTTCTTTCTGGGTTTTATTCTTCACCTTTATTTACCCTAGAGCCCTAACCCCGTCTGGCTTAGAGCTCTCACGGTCCCTGAGTCTAGTCCTATTCAGGCTGTGGCACTTGATCAGGTTGAACCAAAGACTGTGCTTGCTTAGCCAGGGGTCCGTGGGAAAGCTGGTGGTGTGGTGTCGTTGTTGGCTGTATTGTGTTGCCACTACAGCGGCCTGTGGTCTGTGGCCTGTTTTGACCCTTTGAATGCGACCGTGGAAAGCTGGTCAGCCACACTAGGGAGTAGGCAAGAAAGAAGCCCAAGGGCGCAGGAATAACAGCAAAGGAGAAGGCAACACAAACCAGGTTGCAGAATCTCAGAGCTCT
Organism: Chalaropsis ovoidea; assembly: GCA_038407185.1. Classification (NCBI taxonomy): domain Eukaryota; kingdom Fungi; phylum Ascomycota; class Sordariomycetes; order Microascales; family Ceratocystidaceae; genus Chalaropsis; species Chalaropsis ovoidea. Next base: position 11,183 of record JAXHKQ010000481.1, read on the forward strand.
CTGGATTACATTGCATGGTGACACGTCTGGTTTCACCCCCCGAGTCACTATGAAACAACGGCCCTAGAGAAGCACTTTTTTCTTTCTTTCTTTCTTGGTCTTTTTTCCGTCCCACGTAATTCCGGCTCTGAGTGTCTTGAAGAAATCAACACACACACAAAGCGAAGACGCATCATACCAAATCAACATCAACATCACAGGCCGCGTGACAATCAAACCGTGCATTGAAGCGAATGCATGTCGTACATGCAGTCAGTAATTGCAATTGCAATTGCGTTTTTTTGCATTCTGCGTTATCCTGCAGTTACCCTGTGAAGAAGAAGCTCTTGCTCGCAAAAAGCAAACGCACGTACTTTTTTTGGGGGTTCCTTCCTCCTGTCTGGTTTCCACAAAGTGGGGTAGTGTTACATTCCAGCTATCAAACGAACAACACACACAACAAACCAGCCCTCAACCTTGCACAGCTTTGCGCTCTTTCCTTGTTTTCCTGCACTTGCAATGAAGGGACAAGGCAAAAAGGGAAACTGCAGCTCGCGGCTCGGCTTCCCGAGGATCGAGACCACCGCTCTCTAAGAGGAAGTTTCCCGCGTAGATTTTCTGGTGTTGCTTACTCAGCTGCGGACTTGGCCAGAACAAGCTTTCTCTTTGTGCTTTGCCGAGGGACTTTGTGGACTCTGTAGCGTCTGGACTCTAGAGAATCACCGACGCGTCCTTGTACATCTTACATAAGGATCGGTCATGGCACGAGTAGAAAGTGTGACGGCGATGCAGCATATGAGACTTTAGGGTTGTTCGCTAACCCTAACGTATACCTCCTTGATATCATCACTTCAAACTCAACATCAGTCCACTCCATCCCCTTCTCAAGGCTTCTTCTTCTCTTGGTCAATTCTGCCGGATTGTGATTCACCCAGCCATAAAAGCCATGAAAAAGCTAGCCGAAATATGATCCTGACGACCTTAGCCAGAGCCCGCCACAGATTGAAGTGTGACCGTAGTGCGGATCATTATGACCATTATGACCCACGATGAAACGGCTGATATATAGTGCAGAGCCAGCCAGCAGGGCAGCAGGAATAACAACAACCGCCAGCGGTACCCATCTTTGTTAACCTTGTTTAAACCTCGCTGCAAATCTGTCCCCTGGCTCGTGATTGTCACCACCTTTATTTCCCGGGCTGCCTATTTCCCTTTGTTCTGATGTACGCTTCTGCTGGCCCCCCTGAGTGTGATTGACGGGAAGCCCTGAGGATGGGAGTTAGTTCCCCCCGTCTCTGGGTCTTTTCAGTAGAGGAAGCCCGGCCCCTGTGTGTGTGTGTGTGTGTGTGTGTGTGTGTGTGTGTGTGTGTGTGTGCGTTGTGTTTGTATTTGTGCGTGTGTGTACGTACTCTGTTGTCCCCTAGTCGAGAGAAACCGTGCGACTGATATGCGCTACAGCAAATATCCAAAGTCGTTTGGCGTCACACGAAAGAAAAAAGGTACACATCAAAAAGGGGCAGACAACAACTACTAGACCGTGCTGGTCTGGCTCGCCATAAAGCCTGTGCGTGCCGTGACACCCAGCAGCTCCTTGGAGTTCCAAACGGGCGGGTGTGGACCTTCCGCTCTGTATACCTTATTACGCTTGTCACTGTCGCGGACATCTACATTTCCAGGCCCCCCAGAAGTATATCTTGCACGTTGACGCATGCGAAGGCCTAGCGGTCATAATCAAGGGGCAGTGAGTGAAGGGGTTGCTTTGGCTTCAGTGACTTGGGATGCCATGACGCACAGGAGATGGGGCTGGAACAGCTGCAGGTGTCACTTGAAAAAGTTGAGCCGGTCACTTCGTTGCAGCTAGTGTGTTGTTATAGACAAGTACTGGATTCGAAGGGGGTAACAGAGACCCTAAAGAAAGCATGTGCTGTGCTGGGCGAGCAGCTTGTGTGCTGGGTGAAACCTTGTGTAACACGAAGTGCCTCTGGCGACGTGATGTGTAACTGTGACAGTACTTGACGTGTGTTTAGACAAACACGTTACAAAGTGGATGTGAGGGTTCTTTTGTATGTGCCCATGGAGAGTGACTTTTTGACTCGGACTGGAATCGAGGATGTGCCCTCTTTTGAACATAGATTCTGATCTAGACACACATGGCTGTGATGTGCATCCGCCTGACTGGTTATACGGTATCAAAGTCAGGCGAGTTCAGACGTAAACTGCATATACCCACTATCCCATTCTATACTAACGAAGAGATCCTGCTGGACGCCATATGCATATTCCTTTAACCTGGCTCGTGACCGTGTGGGCATCATGGCGTAGCGATATGACTAGTTACATGTGACATGGCACCACCTCATCATGTAACACGGACAAAGCCGAGCATCGGGTCTCACGAGGTTGAAGATTACCCTTCAGCAGGAAACACGCCATCTCAAGACGTGGAGGTTTCGGATGGTGATGGAGACAGATGACTGGAGGTAGAGGTATATGTACATTATGCAGGTGACATCACGTGACCGACAACTAAGCGACAACCGTTAGGGTTACACACAGTAGGGTTTTATATACCTGAGCTGAGACACAGCCCCTGATAAGGACAAGCCAACCAACCTCGTTTCGCACAGCTCCAAGATAGGGAGAGCAATGAATGTGGGGAGAGAGAGCAATGTGACTGACGCAGACATCAAAGGCGAGGAGATAAGACCGCAAGTCAGACATGAAGCTCCGAGTGATGTTCGCACGCAAGCAGATGACAGCCAACACGGTAAGACAAGAAAACGGCAGATATCTGATGCGGTGTGGTGTGGTGTAGTGTCTCGAGAAATGAGGCTCTTTTCTTCTTAAGCCCGAGTTTGTAGTTGGGGATGAGCGGGAGGAGAGAGAGGAGGGGAGAGAGGAGGGGAGAGAGAGAATAGCTGCGGGCTGACAAGGAAACGGCCAGATATGTAGTGGTGCATGTAGTGGTACATGATACAGGCTTGCATACAATGATACGTTCGGTGTGGTGAGATAAAAAGATACAAACATACAAAGATGCAACTGCGACAGTGACAGTAACAGTGGCTGCAGACAAAGGCCATTTTGCCTCTGCCGCGTTGCTTGTTGCTTATCGAGAGGCTTTGTTAGAGATTTGCCTGCTTACTGTGGGTGGGAGGGGAGCGATCAAAAAGGGAAGGAGTAGACCGGAGATTCCGGATGAACTTTATGCACCTGCCATTTTTTCTACATTTTTTCTACCTTTCGTTTCCTCTGTTTTTCCAACCTTTTTTCCTAGACAGCTTAAAGCGTCTGCCTCGGGATGGATGCCTCGCGTCTTTGCTTTGTATAAGGCGTTTACGTGCATTATGTAACATGTAGCAAGTAGACGATTCAATTCGTCTTGGCTATATTGACGCAAAGTGGGGACCAGTTGCTCAATTCTTTCCTAATATGGACGACTTTCACATGTCAAAAGCAAAAAAATAGGAAGGAAGCAAGACGCAAAAACACAGGACGACGAAAAAGGAAGCAAGACGCAAAAAATAGAAGGGGCAGGCAGGGTTACCTCCTTCCTGGGATTTCTTTTCTGTGCTGCCTGGACGAGTCATGATTGGCTTCTGAGTCGTGAAAAAGGAAGGTATCCTGAAGTTTTTCGTTCTTTCTTGGTAGTTGCTTGAAGCAAGATGTCGCAACTTCCCTGTCAATATTTTTCCCCTTAGACCAGCTTCGCCTCATGGCCCCGCTCTGATGTACCGCTACTTACGTGCTAACAAGTGATGACATGGGCAACACGAACAACACACAACGTCTTTGTCAGGCCCAACCAGAGGGACTTGGAAGCTCAACGTTGAGAACGGACGGGAGAGCAGGACGAGAGTAAGCAGGTGTCTTTGGCAGAGACAAAGACGAAGCCATAACTGTGGATATAGCGTGTGAGGTGTGGGTGTAAGTGAGTGAGTGATTGAGTGGGTGAGTGGGTGTGAGTGTGAGAGTGGTTGCTGTGCCGCCACTCGTAGAAACAAGGACCGCGAATTTATAGTGGAGCTCCTACGGCCCAAAGCAGCGTAGGATCCAGGCCCTAGGCCAACAGGCGACAGAAAACTAAGGGCGCCCAAAACCAAAAAGGGCTCCCGCATTCACATGCTAGAAAGCGTCTGCAACAGGAAGAGCTTGTGATTGTACCAGTACAAGAAAAAAAGGACCCAGAAAAACCCGGCCAGAACCAAAACAGCAGCTGCCCTCCCAGCTCCCTCCCAAACCAGAAGGAAAGCATGTGAATGGAGCAACTACGTCAGATTCTTGCATGTGCCTGCCGTTTGGGAGCGTGTGGACTGATAGACTGATAGACTGATTTGACGGCTGCTTATCATGTATGGGGCCGGTTTGTATATATTAGGCGGGCCGCCCGCGTATTGGGGGGCGCCATTTTGTGACCTCTTTATACTTTCCATCGAATTTTTGAATTTCTTTTTCATCGAATTTTTACATTTATTTTTCACTGAATTTTCTACGACACGCGAAATCTGCCATCTCATCTTTTTTTCTTCTCATAAATAGCTTCGCTTTTATTGTTTCATCTACTGCTATCGTCTTATCTCGACCTCTTATCAACCCACACACACACGCACACACGCACATCTTCGCCATGGCTGCCCCCGACGCTGCCCCCAAGACCCTGACCATTGAGATCAACTCGGCCTTTCTCAAGGTATGCCGTTCCGTGTACTACCAAGTGCCAAATGCCACATGCCACATGCCACATGCCCGCAAAGACAGCCTGCTGACTAACTAAACCACCCACC
>JAXHKQ010000482.1:0-15875 GCA_038407185.1 Chalaropsis ovoidea
TGCGACCCCTCGGACAGAGTCTTTGCCTCAGTTTGCGCTGGAAAACAGCCTGGAGTTCCCCACTGGGGGCTGTGGCGGGTACAGTACTGGTGAGGGCGTGGAGCTCCGTGTCTATGTAGGATACAGTACTTGTGAAGGCGCCCTCGCTCGTATCGGCAGCCTTGCGCCGTAACATGCCCTTTCCCGGGGATACGGCATCTCTTCCGCTCACATTACAATGGGGGAAAACGGTTCTCGGGAACTTTGCTGTGTTCTTGTGTGACCATGACATGTCATCCAATTTACTTGGATGGTGTTGTACGAGATCCTCCTGCAACGGGGAAAGGAACCACAACAGTACGTATGAATTTACGCGTGTGTGTCTAGAGGCGCACAGGCATGCTCTTTAGCCTGCTCTCTTTAAGCACGCCAACACACAACACGGCTGCCGTCTTCTCTCCACAGCCGAAGCCATCGTGACCAAAGCGACGAAAGGAAGCTTTTGTTATTCTTAATTTAGATCCCACGACTCTAGGTTACGGTTGGTTACACAGGTACAACGCGGCCAAACCTTAACGGCGCATGTGCCCACGGCAAGAAGGCCGACCCAGGAGAATAGGATAGGATTGGGGACAGACATCGCATGGATGATTACGTGATCAATGCAAATGGGAGGGGGGAGGCTCTAGCTCTGGGGCTGGCTCTCGGGTGGCTCTAAGACGGGCTCCAAGACTGGCTCTGGCCCCAAGACTGGGACTTGTCAGCTGCTTGGCCAACCTGAAGCTTTGTTGCTGGCTGGGCTGGGCTGAAAGTTTGACGGTCTGCCACTGGGGTAGACCCTGTTGGTAGACTAGGCCAGGCCATTTCCCCTATTTCGAAGGGCCTCATTTTTTGTTGGTGCTTCTTGTGGTGGTGCTTCTTTTTTTTGTATGGGTTGTCATGAAAGTCGAAGCCAACAAGGAAATAAAACCCGAGCGCCTCGCAAGAGACACGGCCGGGCAGGGCAGAGCCGGGCAGAGCAGAGCAGAGCAGGGCAAAGAACAGACTTGGATAAAGGGAGAGGCGTAAGTTGGAGAAAGCTGGAGGGGGAGAAGAGGGAAAAGAAAAAAAGAAATAAAGGAAATAAAAAGAAAAGAAGGGGTTACCAAGAAAGGGAGCCCGAGGAGGAGAAAAAGAAAAAGAAAGAAAATAAAAGGGTAGCAGGAGATTTGCGGAAGGAAGACGGACGGCCTGACCGTGATCGACTCTGGGGGGGGGGGGGGGAAGGACTTGGACCAGGCTTTTTTCTTTTCTTTTTTGGGTGTAGCACAAGGCACAAAAGTCTGGCTCGGCTCTGGACTTGGAGAATTAATAAATGTGCGTGTGTGTGTGTTGTGTTGGTGCGTTCTTTGTGTGTAAGTAGATGAGGCCGGGGTCTCTGTGCAGCCATTTTTTCTTTTTTCTTTTTCTTTTCTTTTTTTCTTTCCTTTTTCAAAGAGTCCAGCTCCAGATGATCTGCAAGGAATAGGGAGGAAAAAAGAAGGTCGAAGAAGGAAAATATAGCAACATGTGATCAATCCTTGCAAGACAAGACAAAGAATAGTCACGCCTAATGGGAAAAGAAATAAGAAAGAAAAAGAAAAATGTATTAAAAAAATGGAAAAGCAAAGAAAAATGTAAAAGAAAATGTAAAAAAATGTAAAATGTCCTGCTCAATCTCAAACCCTACCTACCCACCCTAGGGATCTTCTTATACCATCCAACGACGTCATTAATGTCTAATGTCTGGCTTGTTCAAGTCTAGTTACAGCCCCAAACTATCAACAACAGCTACGAGATGTCCTCGTCTCCTCGACCTCCTCTTTTTCTTTTCCTCCCCTTCTTCTTTTCCTCTGTCTCTTTCCCTCCTCAGCCTGTACTTGTTTTGCCTTTTCTTCAACTAGACCTCACTGGGTGTTAGTGCTGGTAACTATAGAGATTGGATGGTTATAGCCTGAGCACGTTCCTTTATTTATTTCCTTCTTTTTCTTTTCTGTTGTAAGTCAAGTTTTGTTTTCTTTCTCGGTGTTTTATCTTGGCCGCCCTTGATCTTTGTTGATTGGCTCTCCTATTTTATCCCATCTTCCATCTTGTGTATCTCTCGGTCTTGGCTTCAGTCTCTGTCCTGCCCCTCTCGTCAGAGTTTTCTTTTTTTCTTCTTTTTTTTCTTGTGCGTCATGGAGTTGGTTGAGAGTGGATGTAGAAGTGGATTTTGTCTGGCATATTCACACACAATTTTTAAACGACATCAGAGGACCATCCTCGTTGTTCCTTTCCTCCTCGCCAGCCTCCTTCGTTCTCACCGATTTTCTTGCGGGCAAGTTAGCCTCTTTCTTTTCCCTTCCCTCCCCGTCTCTTTCTCCCCCCCCCGTCTTTGGCGCCTGGAACTGGGGAAGAGAAAAAAAAAGGACATCGGGCTATCCTTGTCTAGAGCTTTCGAGAAAGAGTCCGCCAAGTTCGTCTAGTCTTATTCCTTAAGTGTTGTGTAAAGTTCTATTTTTTGTTGGTCATCACTTGGGTCTCCTGGGGCCGGGCTGAAATTCGCGAATGTCTTTTGTTTTTTTTTGTCTCCTTCTTTGCGTCAATAAAGGAGGGACTCCGTCTTTGGGATATTTGTCTTCTTTTTTTTTTCCTTCTTTTGTGTGTCTCGTCTCCTCCGTCCGTCAGCGTGCATACTTGTTGACCGCCTTTGTTTCGTTTCCCGAGGGCTGCTTTCTTTTTTTTCAATTTTTTTTTTCAATTTTTTTTTCTTCTTGTTCTTTCTTTTTCGTTTCTTTTTCATTGCTCGGCCTCAGGCTAAAGGCAATCAAATATCCGCAGCCTGGTCTCAGCTTTATGCTTCATGTGGTGCTGGAACAGGCCAAGCAAAAAAGGCTGTGCTGCATGTTTGTAAGTGAAGTCTTCTTGTCGTTGTTCTTGACTTAGGCAGTTGCCCTTCTTGAATGAAGCCTGACAGCTTTCAAAGGACTCGAAAGACTTGACTTGACTCGAGCTGAAGCTCTTGCCTCTTGCCTCATGCACCTATCCCAACGTCATATAAGACCTGTCTCTTTCCCTGTGGCTGTCTAGTTCCTTCCTTTTTCTTTTCGTGTGTGCATGTGTGTGTGCTGTTGCCCGTTGCCCGTTGCCCGTTGCCCGTTGCCCGTTGTTGCCTTCATTCCTCTGTCCCGCTAAGAAGTGGGAAGAAGAAAAAAAACATTTGTGTGGGACTTGCCATTGGCAGAAAGGAAGAGTCCCCCCCCATTCAGCCAAAGTGCAACAACACCCAAAAAGGCAACTTCGAAGCCAGGCGGAAAAGGAAAGATCCTGGGATCAGAAGCAACTACCGGTCTGGTCTACACACACGGCTTGCTCTTGCCTGTTGCTGTTGCTGTTGCTGTTGCTGTTGCTGTTGCTTGTTGCTCGCTCTTGCATCAAATCGACTCAGCTTCGTACGCAGCTTCCCTTCTTTCGCTCTTGCCTATTTGTGCCGTGAAAATTCTTCACTGTTCTTTCTCTTTTGTTTGCATTTCCCCTCTTCATTTTTTCCCTCCTTCTCTTTTTTCTTTTGAACATCTTGTCACGATCTTTTTTTCTCCGCTCTTCTTTTTTTTTTCTTCTTTATTTTTTTTTCGTTGTGGCTCTTCTGCGTTGGGCTTCTTTTTTTTTCCTGCTGTTTTCGGCATCTTGCTTCGTCTGCATTTTTCTGCAGTTGCTTCTCCCTTTCTCTCCGCCAGAATCCTTAGTCGTCATGCCTCAGTCGCCCTTTTTCATCTCAATGACTGTCTTCACCGCCCTGAGCTTCTGCCATTGACGAAAACATCTTCCATACGAGACCAAAGCATCGCCCCAACACCAGATTTTGACGCCTGTGACGTGACCCGGTCGCGTGAGAGATCCCCGAGAGACTCTCTAGAGACGGCACTTCCAGCCCCGGCCCGAGCCCGAGCCCGCCTCCTCCTCCTCCTACTCCTCCCCCTAGCTGGTGGCTTGTCTCCCCAACAGCAGCAACGACGACGACCTCAACAGCTGTCTCATCTTCTTTCCAGTCAGCTGGTCTGCCTAGTCAACCTTGTCCAACCAACCAGCTGGTCAGCCAGCCAGCCATCCAGCCAGCCAAATCCCCGACGCCTTTGTCCTCCGCCAAGTTGCGGTTGTGTGCCATTGCATTGCCCCCGTCTGTTCTTCTCGCACAGAGCGAGCGTAGAGCGTAGAGCGAGCATAGAGCATAGCATCGTCCCTCCTCTCTTCTCTGTTCTCTCCAACCCTTTTCTCCTGCTTCTAGTCTGGCCCGGGGCCGCAAACCCCGGAGCCGTTTAGTACGACTACTACTACTCCTACTACTACTACTGCTACTCCTACTCCTACCACCACTAAACCACCACCACTACTTCTACTATCACCCCTACTCACGTCTCTGCAATGGACGGAGTCTTGGTCCTCCCGCCAGGAATCGTCGTCAACCAGCCCGGCGTATACCAAGAGGTCGCCAAGTTCGACACGCTCCCCGACGACAAGATACGCGCCTGTTGGCATGGTGAGTGCAACAAAGTGGCTTGACTTGTATCAAAAAAAAGACTTGGATATTTCTTTTCTTCTTCTTCTTTTCGGCCTGCTTCCGTCCCTACTCCTCCATATTGCTCTTCGTTTACTAACTTCTGCCTCTCGCCCACAAAAAAGCCTACACCGTCACCAACAAAAAGCTTCGTGATCCTACTGCTCACCGCCTTGAAAACTTTTGGTGGCATGTTTGGGGCAGTGATCGCCGGCATCTCAGTGGCCGCCTACTAGCAAAGCTTTACGAGGACATTTCCACGGGGCCAACGGCCGTTCCTATCCATGGGCCATTCTCCAAGAGCTGGATCTCACCTCTAGCGGTACGACATGGCGATTTTCTTTTAGTTTTTTTCTTTCTTTTTGCCCTCCCTTCTTCTCTGCTCTCTTCTCTGCTCTCTTCTCTGCTCTCTTCTCTGCTCTCTCCTCTGCTCTGCTTTCTCTCCTCTCTGCTCTCTTCTCTTGTCTACTCTCTCCTTTGCCCTCCTCGCTAACTCAATATCCCCCAGCTTGCGCATGTGCTCCAGCATTCCGACAAAAACGCGTTGCCGCAGCTTGATGGTCCTTTCGTTTCTGCCCAGCTTGATCCCTCTCCGGAACCTGCTTCCAGCATTCCAGCAACTGATTCTGCTGTTTATGCCGCTTCTCCCACTTCTCCCACAGCCATTACACCTATTACAACCCGCCACACACCTCTGCCGTCTACCAATGCGGACAGCTCGCCTTACTCGCATCCGCTTTCCTATTCGACGGCTTGTCTCACTTCGACTACGGAATCCAAATCGACCGCTGCTTTCGCCCAACCTGCGCCGCTTGCTACAGCTGCTCCTACGTCTACTTGTACTGCTGCATTTCCACCTCAACAGACTTGTGACCCAAGCCCAAGCCCAAGCCCAAGCCCAGCAGCGCCTATTGGAACCCACGCTAGAAATAGCCATCCTCCGCCCCAACAACAAGAACCACCATCCACAGCACCAGCACCAGCTCCAGCCCCCTCTGCATCTTCGAGTGCTGTAGACGACCCCGACTGGCCCAGTGACTCTACCTTGATTGACACCACTCGCTCAACCCCCGCCATAGAACAAGGCTCGTCAGGGACACAAACACCAGTACTGCGACTACCACCACCACCTCCTCCCTCTCCTCCAACACCTACTCCGGTATCATCACCACCACCAGCTACCACAATGACGTCAGCTGTTGCGTTTCTTCCTCCAAGTGACGCCATGTCCATGTCGCCGGCTGCCTTGGTTGGCTCGTCTCTAAACCGCAACAAAGCAACTATCATGTCTCTGCCTCCTATGATTGTGACAGCCCAAGATGGTGGCGCAGGCAGCTACATCAGCGAGGAAGGCGATAATTGCTATACCCCGATCAAAGTCCAGCTACAGTCTTCTAGACGACCACCTCCCAGGCAGTCTATCCTCAAGAAGCCAAGAACCTCAACTAACCCCAGTGCCACGCGGCCTACTGCTCGGTTTGCTTCCCCCGAAGACTCAGAGAAGCGCCGTACCAGCAACCCCAGCGTCATCCAAGCCCCTGCTCCCCAGCAAAACTCTACTGCAAAGTCCAGCACCGGAGCCCCGACAACCGCGGCAAATGGGAGCCCTGCTGTCTCGCGTATGCCCAAGAAAAAGCCTGCCTCTACTGGAAAACAAACTAAGAAATTTGTGGCCTCGACTGCTGTCAAGAGACGGCCGGGTCTTACCCGACGAACAAGCTCCAATGCGGCCACTGGGTACTACGAATCCCAGGACAACTCCTCCCGCCCACCGTTGCCTACAAACAACGAAGTCGCCTCTCATTCGCAAAGAACGCACGCTTCATCGACCCGGCCATCGGCTACCTCTGTGATAGTACACAACACACGACCCAGTCCTGTTTCTACGCCAACTGCCCAGCAAGCATCCAAGGTTTCTCCTCCGTTCCCATCGCCAGTTCCTCTCGCCCCTACGCCAGAGGAAGAAGAAGAGGAGGAGGATGTTGTCTTCAGCGCTAAAGACCCACGAGGAAAGCCGTTGATTCATGCGCCTTCTCCCCCAACCAGTTACATCCCCAAAGCGCAGAATGTCAATCAGATTGAGCCCATGAGCAAGAAACTGGCCGGAAAACAGCCAGAGCTCAGACCTGCGCCTCCGATCCACAGAGCTTCCAGTGGGCCATATGCCAACTCGGGCAAAGCCTACCAGACACCTTCCGAGCAAATAGCCGCCATGTTTAGCTTTCCCACTCCTGGCTTTGTAACCAGAAGACCGAGCCAGATATCCCCCATCCGGCCGCGACCTGGAAGAGCACAGAGCCAGATCGACCTCCCCACTGCCTCTGTGCAGGCAACCAAACGCCGCCTAGAGCGTAGCCATGCCATCAAGTCATCCAGCATGTTGTCTCTTGGAGCCCTAGCGCCAAGTGGAGGCTTCCCTCCTCGACGCCGCGATTCTGCGAGCACGGAACACAACCTTCCACCTCCCGGTTCTGTTGAAGACACGAAGCATCTCCCGCCTCTGCGGCGCAGCCATAGCACGCAGTCAAGAGCCCACCTGGGCATGGGCATGCATGGGTCTGAGAAGTACAACCAGCCGCCGTCATTTGGAGCCTACCAGATGACCTCCCCCTCCGTTTCCCGCCCACCACGCGATGACCATGTCGATCCCCAGGAGCCCGCAACGCCAGAAAACAAGGGTCGTGGCAGAAGAAAGAGCTCCACTGCGCCATTTTCGACCCCCCGCAGCCAACGCCTCTTCGCGTCGCCAATCAAACGCAGCGAGCCCCGTGGCCTCGTCAGTCCCCCCTCCGTTTCCACGTACGTTGACGACATCCGGGGTACTGTCTACGACTTTGGCAATGTCGACGTGCAGCTCACCATGACGCGTAGCCAAGTTGAGCCGGTGATGGAGACTGACTACGGCATTGCGCCTGTCGAGCATGTTCGGGGCCCGCTCGATCCCATATTCACGCCATCCAAGCCCAGCACGGCACCGCCGGTACATCTGGGCCGTACGCGTAGCCAGCTTGCGCTCATTATGGACCGGGATATGGCCGCGCGTGAGGGCCTCCAGGCAGAGGGCCGTACGTTCTTTTCGGGCTTGCTGCCGTGGATAAAAGAGAGATACGGGTCAAGCGAATAGAAGCCTGACGGCGGCTGTTTGCGTGACACTGCTTTCTGGTCTCGTCGTTCCCCTTTTCTCACAAATTTTTTTTTTCATTCATTTTATTCTTTTCCTTTGTTACTTGCTCTTTCTCTCTTTTCTTCTCGTCTCTTTGAGACATGTACTTTTATATCTCTACATTTCTTTCCTTTGATCCGTGGTTTTTCTTTTTCTTTTGAGCGATGGGGGTCTGCTTCCTTTTCTTTTCTTCTTCTTGCATTTCCAGGCGGTGTTCCATCTTCCCAGAGTCCTCTTTTTGTTGACCAATGTCTTGATGCCTATCTATCGATACGGCAGCTTTCCTTTGTTTCTTGCGGGTTGTTTATTCTAGGGGGGAGTCTTGATGTGTCTGACGACACTCATTGCGTTGGGTTTGGATAAGGGAAAGTTGATGTTGGCGTTTCTTTTTCTTTTCTTTTTTACAGGTTGTCGTGTTCAGCTCTTCACACGCACATGAGGAGCAGGATTTTGTTCTCCAGACAGTTTTCTTTTGTCTTTTTTGTTTGCCTGCGGTTTAGTTTTCGGTTCAGTGCAATTGTCCTTGTTCTTGATATTTTGATATCCATTTATTTGATCGTGTTTCTATTCTACATTTATACGCTTGTCGTTAGTCGTTACTCGTTAGTCAATAATGCTAAATATTTTGCCTAAAATCCGCGTTCTCTATGCCCGGACGTAGAACGGACGAAAAACACATTGCAGTTGTTGATTCCCCGCTCTTGTCAGAAAGCCGGCGGGGTACAAAGTGGAGCACCAATGCGGGTCCAATTACGGGAGGGAAAGAAGCTTTGGAGGAAGTTGCTCAGACAGCTAGGCAGGCAAGGAGCTCTCTGAATTTGGAAAGCACTGTCGTCATTTCTTCACAGTATAAATAGGGAAGCCGTCTTCTTTTTTTTCTTCTTTTGTTCCTTAGCCTTTGTTCTTTTCTTCCATTTCCTCTTCTTCTCCTGTCGCCCATTTTCTTTTTCTGGAGTTTCATCCCGTCCGCACATCTCGCATCTCCTGTAGAGCCTCCGTAAACGCCTTCTTGTTCTCTTTCGCAAATATGAGTGCCATGCCTGCTACCCACGGCCATAGCGCCGCCTGCTGCAACATCCCGCCCGTTGTTGAGAAGGGATACAAGGAGAAGGGCAGCTATGAGCAGCTGGGCGGCTTCAAGACTTGTAAGTGATGGACTGTGCCGACGACGAGAAAAAGATCGCCACCGATGCGCGACGCGGCTTGCTGACTCTGTTTCTCTCTCCTCCCCACAGACGCGACCGGCTCCTCCGACTCCACCAAGGGCCTGCTCTTCATCTACGACATCTTCGGCTACTACCCCCAGACCCTCCAGGGCGCCGACATCCTGGGCCAGCAGTACCGCGTGCTGATCCCCGACTGGTTCGAGGGCAAGCCGGCCGACATTTCCATCTTCCCGCCCGACACGCCCGAAAAGAAGGACATCCTGACCGCCTTCCTCAGCAAGAACCACCCCGCCATCGTCGGCCCCAAGGTCAAGGCCTACATCGCGGCCGCCAGCGCCCAATACCCCTCGGTGACCAGCTGGGCCATCGTGGGCTTCTGCTGGGGCGGCAAGGTGGTTAGCAAAGTGACCGGCACCGACGACACGCCCTTCAAGGTCGCCGCCGAGGTGCACCCGGCCATGGTCGACTCCGAGGATGCCAAGGGCATCAAGGTGCCGCTGATCCTGCTGGCCAGCAAGGACGAGGACGCCGAGGAGGTCAAGAAGTTTGAGGCGAACCTGACGGGGCCCAAGTATGTGGAGACGTACGGCGACCAGATCCACGGCTGGATGGCAGCGCGCTCGAACCTCTCGGACCCCCGCAACAAGGAAGAGTACGCGCGTGGCTACAAGAAGCTGCTGGAGTTCTTTGGCGAGCATATGTGAAGGTCAAGGGAAAGACGGCGGAATAGTGCGGATTAGTGAAGTGCAATTAATGGATATAAACAACTATATACTTTGTTCTTTTATAGCAGAAAGAAAGGAAAAAAGAAAAAGAAAAAAAAAGAAAAGAAATGGCTTGCAATATGACATTGCTGGAGATCTCCCCGTCCGCGCTCACATACGGAACACTCCAAACTTGGACTCATTCGGCTTGATGGTGTTGCGACCGCTCACCGCAATATCCAGGGCGGTGCCGAGATAGGCCCGCGTCTGTTCGGGCATGATGATGCCGTCGTCCCACAGTCTAGCCGTCGAGTAGAGCGCCTCGCTCTCCTTATCAATGCGGTCCTTGAGCTTAGGGTCTGCAGACTTGCCTACGGTCTCCATGACCGACGTCAACTGCTCACTACCCATGACTCCGACCCGAGCATTGGGCCACATCCATAGCATGCGGGGAGAATAGGCCCGTCCGCACATGCCATAGTTGCCGGCGCCATAGCTTCCGCCTATGACGACGGTGAACTTGGGCACCTTTGAGCAGGCCACGGCAGCCACCAGCTTGGCGCCGTGCTTGGCAATGCCGTCTCGCTCGGCATCGGTGCCAACCATGAAGCCAGAGATGTTCTGCAGAAAGACAAGAGGGATGCCGCGCTGCGAGCACAGCTCAACAAAGTGGGCGCCCTTCAAAGCTGAGGCGCCAAACAGGATGCCGTTGTTGGCGACAATGCCGACACGATGACCCTGGATAAAGGCAAAGCCCGTGACAAGAGACGTGCCAAAGTCTTTCTTGAACTCGCTGAACCGAGAACCATCAACAACGCGGGCAATGACCTCGTGGACGGGGAGCGGCATCCGGAGATTCAAGTTGGCGACGCTGCGCACGTCCTCGAGGTCGTAGAGCGGCTCCTGGTAGTTGTCGTGGGGCTGGATACGATGGTCGGTGTAGGCTGGCCAGTTCAGGTTCGCGATGCAACGTCTTGTCAGAACAAGCGCATGGGCGTCATTCAGGGCCAGATAGTCGGAAACACCAGAGACCGAGGTGTGCATAGCGCCACCTCCCAGCTCCTCGGCCGTAACCTCTTCGCCAGTGGCAGCTTTGACCAGCGGTGGGCCGGCCAGGAAAATGTGGCCTTGATTCCTCACAATGATGCTTTCATCGGACATGGCGGGCACGTAGGCCCCACCCGCGGTGCACGGCCCCATGACGGCGGAGATTTGGGGGATGCCGGCGGCAGAGAGGCGGGCCTGGTTGTAGAATATGCGGCCAAAGTGTTCACGGTCCGGGAAAACATCGGCCTGGTGAGGCAGATTGGCGCCGCCCGAATCGACTAGATAGATGCAGCTGGGGGGGAAGGGTTAGCTTGCGGAACAGGCTTAGGGTCATGGGTTGAATTAGTAATACTCACGGGAGGTTGTTTTCCAGAGCGATTTCCTGCGCGCGCAGGTGCTTCTTGACGGTAATGGGAAAATACGTGCCGCCCTTGACGGTGCTGTCGTTGGAGACAATCATGCACCGCACGCCTTCCACAATGCCAATGCCGGTGATGATGCCGCCCGCCGGCACCTCGGTGTCGGGATAGAGCTCATGGCCGGCCAACGGCGACAGCTCCATGAAGACCGAGTCCGGGTCAAGCAGGCCGGTGATTCTGTCGCGGGGCAGGATCTTGAGGCGGGCCTCGTGCTTATCGCGGGCCTGCCGTGGGCCCCCAAGCTTGGTCTTGGCCATCAGTGCTCGCAGATTGGCCACTACATCGTTCATCTGCTTGTAGTTATCGCTAAAGGGCGGGTCCAAGGGCTCGATTTCGCTTCGGATGATGGAGACTTGGGCGGCCTGGCTCGGGTGCGTGTATGTGGCGGCAGTGCGGCGTTGCACGCGGGTCCAAGACAGCGACCGCAGAGGGCGCGGCAGAGGACGCGGCAGAGGACGCGGCAGGCTCGGGATCAGCCGCAAGCGGGGTCCGTTAAGGATGATTTGGGATCGAAGCGGCAGCATTGTAGGCGAGGAGGCGATGGTGCAATTGGCAGTGTGTTGATGGATTAAGGGGGAGGAGGCGATGACGGCTGGTTCTGGACGAGTATGTAGAGGAGGAAAAACGCAAGGCTACGATAATGAATGAACCAGGTGGCTAGATTTGTGGCTGCACTGGCTGCAATGGCTGCCTCGTCGCTCTTTCCCTTTTGACAACGTCTTTGTTTGAATACGTACGTATGAACCTTCCCCAATGTACCTGGGCGTTTGTTGTGCGCCGTGGCTTCCCTTGACTGGCTACCTGCCTACATGCTCATGTACATCCCATACGTCTTCAGCGCGCCTGCCTAATCAGCTGAAAGTAACAGCTAACTGTTGCTTCTCCAACACAGCTGAGTATGCATCATGTGGACAGTCTAGAACAGAGTCCAAGGCGATCAACAAATCGCAAACTCGCGTATCATTTTCAAGGCCCGACGTCAATTGAAAGCCCACCCACCTCATCGAGCCAGCCTTTTAAAGAGCCGCTCAAAGCCGTTTTCAGCCGCGGGAACTTGCTACTTTTAGCCCCCAATTTGGCCCCTGGTGACCAGCTACAGTGCTTTGTTGCGCGCCAAGGAGCGGAGCTTTCTAAGTTACCCCAAATGGATATATCAATGCAGCGAGCTGGGGAATAATACAATGCAAAGGGGAAGATACTGCACATTAAAAAAGTATGAGATTCAGGTCACGAGTTGGGGTCAGCGATCACCCGGATGTACGTACACTTACTTGTGCACATGAAGCAAACATGAAGCAAATGGAAGGAACACCGGCTTAAGAAAAAGAAAAAGGGATCATGGGAAATAAAGCCCAACTGCCTTTGTCACATGCGGAAGGCACAAGAAGGCTGACAATTTGTCACGTCAGCCGTGTTTCTTTTCATTTTGACACATCGTTGAAGCCGATAACAAATAGAACATATTTATCCCACCAGCTATTACCGCACAAAATCCAGCCTCGTCTTTACCCTGGGGATTCCGACTATCCTACCAGCCACACTCTCTCGACCTCATCTCGCCTATCCTCGCCATGTCCCTTCGCGCACTTCGGCCCATTCACAAGCTCCCCCGCCTACGGACCGCCCTCTCTCCATCGTCGCTCGCCAGTTCAATCCGACACCACTCGTGCAAGCACCCCGAAGGCTTCACGCCGCCCACCACCGCCGATCTCTCCGAGCTGCGCGACCGCGTGCAGGATTTCACCCGCCGTGAAATCCCACCCAGCCTTGCCGCCTCCACCGACCAAACCAACGCCTTTCCCTCGGCCCTATGGCGCAAGCTCGGTGACGCCGGCCTGCTAGGCATCACCGCACCCGAGTCGGTCGGTGGGCTGGCCATGGGCTACCAAGCCCACTGCATCGTCATGGAGGAGCTCTCCCGAGCCAGTGGCTCCATTGCACTCAGCTATGCTGCCCATGCACAGCTGTGCGTCAACCAGATCGCCCTGAACGGCACTGTTGCCCAGCAAGAAAAGTTCCTTCCGGGCTTGGTCGAAGGCACACACGTCGGCGCGCTGGCCATGAGCGAAGCCGGTGCCGGCAGCGACGTGGTCAGCATGCGCATGACGGCGCGCGCGGTCGACGGCGGCTTCCTGCTGTCTGGCACCAAAATGTGGATCACCAACGGGCCCGACGCCGACGTCGTGGTGGTCTACGCCAAGACAGACCCGTCGGCTGGGCCTAAAGGAATCACGGCCTTCCTGGTCGATACCACGCAGACGACCGGCTTCAAGTGTCTGCGCAAGCTGGACAAGATGGGCATGCGGGGAAGCAACACGGGCGAGCTGGCCTTTGACGATGTCTTCGTTCCCACGGAAAACATCCTTGGCGCCGTCAACGGCGGCGTGCGCGTGCTCATGGAAGGCCTGGACCTGGAGAGACTCGTCCTGTCGGCAGGCCCCCTGGGCTTGATGCAGGCTGCCATGGACGTCGTCCTGCCCTTCACCCACCAGAGAAAGCAGTTCGGCCAGCCCATCGCCAAGAACCAGCTGGTGCAGGGCAAGCTGGCCGACATGTACACTAGAATGCAGGCAGCCAAGGCGTACACGTATTCCACGGCCAAGGCCGTGGACGAAGAAGGCCTCATCAGGACCCAGGACTGTGCCGGCGCCATTCTGTATGCTGCCGAACGGGCGACAGAGTGTGCGCTGGACTGTATTCAGCTTCTCGGAGGCATGGGCTACACCGAAGAAATGCCCGCTTCCCGGATATTGAGAGAGTGAGTCTTCTTGTCTCGTCTAGCATTAATATCATATCTACTAACGTGTATTTGTTGCAGCGCAAAACTCTACGAAATCGGCGCCGGGACCTCCGAAGTCCGCCGCATGGTGATTGGCCGGGCCTTCAACAAAGAATACGCCCATCTCTCATAGTAAATATGTCTTGTTTAATATTTCAGAGCACTCCCTATTCAGTGTACAACAGAAATAGAAGTGAGTATATTTTTTTTGGTGAACACAGATGCCAGCGCTTGCTAGATACTTCATACCCCCCAGAAACTGAACACAACAGAACCAGATAATCAGAACACCTCCCATAATAAACAAGCATGTCAACCCAGCAAAAGAGAAACAAAGAACCAAGGACAGCCAGCCCCCTTTGCCCCAAAAAGAAGACCTCACGCAAGAGCCAAACTCTTTCAGACAAAATGAACACAGACGCCGCAAGATGTGCATGCTGAGACCAGAACCCATGGTCCAAGGCAACAGCATACACGATGCTGCCTGTAATGCAAATATGTGGCGAAGCTGTTAAGACAATACACATGCCAGCAAGAAAGACAATGATGACCCAAGGGAAGTGGATGACTCCCTACCAACGCCCGCCGGCTTTTAGAAACAAAGAAGAAAACATACACATCAGAAGCTTAGGCAAAAAGGCACGTGCTTGTTATGCTATGTAGCTAGTACAAGTCTGCTGCAGGAATGGCCATGAAGATTCCAGCAAAAGCCCCGGATAGCAACACTGCTGCGCCTATGCTCTGAAGCACAACTATGTCATGAAGTCGAACCAGGGCCTTTTCTTGGATACGCACGGTCTTGTCGAAGACTTTCCGCCATGCAGTGCGTGCTTCATTCCGCTCCAGCCATATCTCATCACTAAACAGATTGGATGGACCGAACGGAGTGGTGGAAAGCTTGTCCTTGGACTGTGCCATTTCTTCGTCCATAAACTGTTCCCATGGTCGGACATGACGTAGCCGCGCGACATAGAGAAAGACACAGATACCGCGGAAGGCGCACAGGAGCATCGTGGAACCGACGAAGAGACCGGGGACTGCCAGCAGTCGCCACTCTCGACGCACATGGCTCAGAACGAGTAGTAGTGCGATGACCAAGGACAAGATCATTGTCACACTCGCCATTCTCTTGAGTGCGTACAAGCGCATGGGGTTGCTGTTGGACTTGGACCATCTGACAAATGCCGGATGAGACTTTTTTCTCAACGCAAGATCCACGCCGATAAAAGTACTTCTAAACACATCTGGGTGGGCTGAGTCAGTCGCGATCAGCTGCTTTTGCTCTTGGAAAGGCAGATTGAGTTGTCTTCGACTGCCACTGATGATGTATGTTGCAACGACTCGCGACTTTTCCTCGCTGAATGGACGAAGATCTGTTGATTCACATTAGCATATTGCATGGATTTCAGGATGACTGGTTGATGTGCATACCATCATGCTCTGGATCCGAGAGTGTTTGTGCCTCGGCAGGTGTGAGAGACCTCAAGCTGGTCTTGGGCAGAAGTTGGTTGTACGGTAATGAGTGACGGGCCTTGACAGCATCAAATTCTTTCATGCCAGGCGTGCAGGGAGGAGTAGCAAATGGGTCTGAAGAGTTTGACACCATCGAAACAATAGCCTTTCTAGTATCTTGTACTCTGAGTTCCATGCCGTCATCACTTGTGTGTCCGGAGCAGCCGTCATCGGACACAAGCTCGGGGGTGTTTGAATTGTTGCTGCTGCCGCTGTAGACGGAGTTTAGGGCAAGGTTGAGCTGGCTGGACGCAGCTTTGAACCGGATCTCGTAGTCTCTGTACCACGTCCAAAACTGGAAATTCTCGGCTGAGCCTTCAATGTAGATGAGGTAGTCGAGGAACTCCCGCTGGGTGAAAGGCTGCATTGTGTGAGCGGATGGGTTAGTATTTCAAAGCAAAGTCCGACTCAGTATTAGCTATCAGTACTGATGCCCTTGGCATTCTATTCATATCTGTCTATGCATACGGCTCCCTTCCCGCCTTCCTGCTTCATTTTTGCTTTCCATCCCGGCCCGCAGCCGCGAGAATGGTATACGACCTGTTATGCATCGC
>JAXHKQ010000483.1:0-15855 GCA_038407185.1 Chalaropsis ovoidea
TGGTATCTTGACTGCCAAGATTCGCGCGTTGGCGCAAGCGCTAGAGCTGCCCCACGCCAACCGCGACAAGCACAACAAGCGCAACCTGCGTCTTCTCGTGCACAGAAGACAAAAGCTCCTGAAGTACCCCCCCTAGTTGCGGCCTCGCAGGTGTGCCGGCCCAAGCCCACGCCGCAGCTCGTCCAGACGCGCCACGCCGTCCTGCTGTCTCATCTTCTTCTGCTGCTTCTTGTTGGCGCCCTTGGGCCGCACCTCGTGGCCGCCCAGGAACTCGTCCAGGATGTCGTCAAAGTCCTGGCGCACGTCGCCCTGCACCGTCGACACGGACGACATGGCCGACATCTCCGACATGGACACGTTGTCGTCGATGCCGTCCCAGTTCTGGAACTCCTTGTTCTGCAGCACCTCGTAGCGCCGGTCTAGCAGCTCTAGCTGCTCTGTGCGCACTAGCACTGACGACGACATGGACGTCATAGACGGCGTCGACAGCGCGCCCTTTCTGCGCTTGCGGTTGCCGCCGTTGGTCGTCGCCGTCCACGTCGACGCCTGCATCTCCGACGGCTGGAACGTGACCGTCTTCTTCTTGTCCTTTTGGTCCTTCTTGAACTGCTTAAAGTCCTCTAGCCAGTCGCTCGAGCCAGCCGGGGGAATCACCTCGCCGTTTTCGTCCACCGACACGAGCTCGGGCACCTCGTCGTTCTCCTCGTCGTCGTCGTCGCCCTTGATGGCAGGCCCGGCGCCATCTCTGTACTCGTGCGCCGGCTTGGCCGTGCCGTCCGACTCGTAGCCGTTGTCGTTGTTGTTGTCGTCGTCGTCGTCGCCAAACATCTCGTCGTATGTCTCGTCAAACTCGTACTCGTCCAGCTCTTCCGCGCTCTTGGTCAGGTCCTGGAACAGGTCCTCGTCCTCGCCGTCCACGTACGCGTCGTCCTCGAGCGCCTCGAGAACCTCGCGCAGACGCGGGTCCATGTCGGGCTGGAAGCCGGCAATCGCATCGGGCACGTTCTGCTGGTTCTGGTAGTTGATGGCCTGCAGGTTCTGAGACGGCAGGATGGACTTGTCCAGCTTCTCGACCGGCTGCTGCTTCTCAGTCTCGCCCAGGCTCATCTGTCTGATGGCGTCCTCCAGGTTCATCTTCTTCTTGCCCTTGTTGGCG
The DNA here is from genome assembly GCA_038407185.1 of Chalaropsis ovoidea. NCBI lineage: Eukaryota > Fungi > Ascomycota > Sordariomycetes > Microascales > Ceratocystidaceae > Chalaropsis > Chalaropsis ovoidea. The sequence continues at coordinate 1,157 of JAXHKQ010000483.1, forward strand.
TCGGGCTTGTCGGCCTCGATGAAGACGGCCTCGCCGGCGCCCGTGCCCAGCTCCCGCATGTGCTGCATGTAGTCGTACTCGGTGTCATCGTAGTAGATGCCTTGCGTGGCAGCCTCGCCCTCGTTCTGGCGCACGCGGGCGGCGGGGCCTAGCAGCGACGACAGATCGCCCAGCGTCTTGCCGGTGTAGTGCGAGTCCGAGGCGGCAGCCGGTTCGGGCGTCTGGACCGGGTTCAGCACCATGCCCGGGGCGCTCTCGTCGTGGATCAGGGGGTCATTCTGGGGACGGTAGACGAGCTGGAAGTGCGTCGCACTCTTCTTGTCACTAGGCGGGGGTTAGACGAGGCACGAGGCACGGGGCCCGAGGCACGGGGAAAGAGAGGCAGTCGATTGCTTGCACTTACATCCACTTGCCCTTGGCCATGATTGCGGGTTATCGAAGGGGGAAAAAAAGAAATGAAGCACAAAAAGTATCACAGGCTGTGTGTGGTGCTGCTTCGGAAAAGTATCACAGTCGGTGGCGGGTCCAAGGCTCCGGCATTAAATTCAAGATATACAGATCTCAAATTGTGAATTTTCTGCCGAAAATTTTGGAGGGGCAACTTGTACCAAGGTACCCAAGTACCAAAGTACCGTCCTTATCGCCCTATCGTCACAGTGCAGTGAGTGCTATCGGCCGGCTGCGCACGGAGCACGTCCACACAAATTTGCCGGTGACGCACAGTGTAGGGCACGCCTCACTATGACATCAAGCAGCAGAAAATTGCCCCTCACAACTAAATTTATCAGCACAGCAGAGGGAAAAAAAACAGCCGGCGAACTCTGCAGCGCCATCACCATCGACCGCAGGGCCGTCACTATTAACAGCAACGCCATCGCCGTCAACAGCAACGCCATCCAGCCGACGCCCGCCTGCTGCCGCGATTTGTTTATTTTTTTGCAGGCTTTTCCTGTGTACACGCCCACAGACTGTCCCCGTGACTCGACTACACCCTACTACCACCACCACCACCACCGCCGCCCATCATGCCTCAAGCCAGATCCAAGGCCAATATTGGCCTGGGCAATACCTTGATGAAGGATCGCTTCGGCAAGGGCAAAGGCACCGACCGTCGCAAGACTTCGGCCGTCACCCGTACCAACCACGCCACCGGCGAGCAGGTATGCATGGACTCCGCTGCCCCGGAGAGTCCCCTGCCCCGGAGAGTCCCCTGCCCTGGAGAGTCCCCCCCTCCCCGCTAACCACCCACCACTCCCGCAGTACCTGGTCAACGACAAGCAGGAAGCCTCCTGGGTCAAGATGCGCTCCGTTACTGAGCAGGGCGCCCTGGACGAGTTCCTGGCCACTGCCGAGCTGGCCGGCACGGACTTTACCGCCGAGAAGATGACCAGCGTCAAGATCATCCACACAGACCACAAGAACCCCTATCTGCTGTCCGCCACCGAGGAGCGCCAGGTGCTCGGCAAACACAAAACCTTCCAGGCCAGTCTGACTGTTCCCCGGAGGCCAAAATGGGACAAGAGCACCACCGCCGAGGAGCTCGACCGTCTTGAAAAGGCCGCCTTCCTCGACTGGCGCCGCGGCCTAGCTGAGGTGCAGGAAAACAACGACCTGCTGCTGACGCCCTTTGAGCGCAATCTCGAGGTGTGGAGACAGCTGTGGCGTGTCATTGAGCGGTCAGACATTATCGTGCAAATCGTCGATGCGCGAAACCCCCTGCTCTTCCGCTCCGACGATCTCGATGTCTACGTCAAGGACATTGACCCCAAGAAGGAGAACCTGCTGCTCATCAACAAGGCCGACATGATGACCAGCGCCCAGAGACGTGCCTGGGCCACGTACCTGAAGGAGGCCGGAATTGCCTACCGCTTCTTTTCTGCGCAATTAGCCAAGGAGCAGCTGGAGGCCGCCGAAGAGGAGGAGTCTGCTGGCTCAGACTCCGAGGAGGAGGAAGAAGAAGAGGACGAGGACGAAGAGGACGAGGACGAGGAGGACGAAGAGAACGAAGACAAGGTCAAGGCCAACGCCGACTCCGACGCATCCCAGTCCTCCACCGCCGAGGCCCAGTCCTCCACCGCCGAGGCTGCCACCGAAAACCCCGTCGACACTCCCGCCGAAGCCCCCGTCGAGGACACCAAGCCTGTCCCCGACGAGGAAGATATCCGTATCCTGTCAGTCCATGAGCTGGAGGACATCCTGCTCAGCTATGCCCCTGAAAACCTCGGTAAGCACACGTACCAGCACAGCACAAGCAAGCACAACCACTAACACTAACACCCCCTAGACCGCAAGCTGCAGGTCGGCCTCGTCGGCTACCCCAACGTCGGTAAATCGTCCACCATCAACGCCCTGATCGGCGCCAAGAAGGTGTCCGTTTCGTCGACCCCCGGTAAAACCAAGCATTTCCAGACCATCCATCTCTCCGAACGCGTCGTGCTATGCGATTGCCCCGGTCTCGTGTTCCCCAACTTTGCCTTCACCAAGGGCGACCTCGTGTGCAACGGCGTCTTGCCCATCGACCAGCTGCGCGAGTACACCGGCCCCGTGTCGCTCGTGGCCAAGAGAATACCGCAGCCCTTCCTGGAGGCCGTGTACGGCATCCAGATCCAGACCCGCCCCGTCGAAGAGGGCGGCTCGGGCGTGCCCACCTCCTCCGAGCTGCTGGTCGCCTACGCCAAGGCCCGCGGCTTCCAGACCCAGGGCCTGGGCCAGCCCGACGAGTCGCGCGCCTCGCGCTACATCCTCAAGGACTACGTCAACGGCAAGCTGCTGTTCTGCCAGCCGCCGCCCGGCCCCATCGACCCGCAGGACTTCAACCGCGAGCTCTACGACGACCTGCACCTGCCCGAGCGGCGCCGCGCCGCGCTCGCTCAGCAGCTCGACGCCATGTCCATTGCCGACACCGACGCCGTCAGCCTGGCCTACACGGGTGGCTTGCCGGCCGTCAGCCGCAAGGCGCAGCGGCTCGACCGCGGCTTCTTTGCCGGCGCCGGCAACGCCAGCCGCGTCTCGCGCCCCTTCAGCTACCAGTACACCCAGCAGGCCAAGGAGACCGGCGCCAGCAAGCAGCTGACCGGCCGCAAGGCGCGCCAGATGGCCGTGCTCGAGGGCACTGTCGACGCCAAGGCGTCCAAGAAGCACTTCAAGGGCAACCCGCCGGGCGGCAAGGGCAAGAACAGACAGAACTACAACGACGATTAGACGGGGGGTGGACTGTGGTGGCTGTGGTGTGGTGACTGATTACATTGGCATATTGCACATTCAACCGGGAATGTGACGGCTTGGGTTTACTTGGATACGACTAAAAAAAGGAATGAGAATGAATTTAACGTTCACTTACTTTGACTTTGACATGGCCGCAGCAGAAACGACGCGGGCATAGTGAACGCGTGCGTGTACGTGATGAAGCACAAGCTGTCTGTCTGCCTCTGCAGTCTCAAGTAACCCCCCCCCCCCCCCCCGCCCCCCCCCCCCCCCCCCCCCCCCCCCGCACCCCCCCCCTCCCCCCCCCCCCCCCCCCCCCCCCCCCGGGGCCCCAGCTCCCGTCAGCCTCTGCTTCATAGGCCCTAATGTGCCCCCTCCATTCAACAAACAACCCACGGTCTTGTGGTCTAGTGGTATGATTCTCGCTTAGGGTCCACCCTACAGCACAGCTTGCGAGAGGTCCCGTGTTCGATCCACGGCAAGACCCAATCTTTTTGTCTTTCTTTTTTGGGCTTCTGAGAGAGCGATTATTCTGCTCTGAGACTCGACTGCGACGACATTCGTGATATACTTCTCTCGGGCCAGGCTCTGATGCGCGCTCTATGCGTACAATACAAGCTCCTCACTGCTGGATCCCCAAGTGTCGCGTGTTGTATCTGCAGTGCCACGGCGATGCATGCCTCGGCTCAACATGGACCAAAACGTCAGCCGGGATTTATTGGAGCTTCCCCCATGTTGCCCTTTCTTTTTTTGGAGTCTGAATCTGGGGAATAAAGACGGGAAAGGAATCGGCTGTCGTGTTGAATTAGACTTCATCCTTTAAACAACTCGAACGTGGACCTTGAGCTGACTTTTCTTCGAGTTTGCTGCTTGTGCTTGTGCTTCTGCAATTAATTTACCTGCGACTTCACACAGTCTTGTTCTCATCACGTTGCTTTCCAACCATGTCGGACAGAATCCCGGCGCTTGTAAGTCCGCCGCATAGCTTGCCGTGCCATACGCCACACCGCCTTGCTGCGCGCGCTTTACTGACAATGGCAGGTTCGCGACAAGCTCAGCGACCGTGCGAAGAAAACGCTGGACCTGGTGTCCAAGTTCGTGATTGAGGAGTGCATTCCGTACGTTGGCTACTGATACATACATATACATTGACGTGTTGCCCCCTCTGTTGTTCCCGACGCTAACACCCCCAGGGCGGACCCTATCTTCGACGCGCAGATCGGAGTCGGCGATGCGCGCTGGGACTCGTACCCTGCGGTGCTCGAAGAGCTCAAGAGCAAGGCGCAGGCTCTGGGGCTGTGGAACCTGTTTCTGCCGGCGGGCTCGTACAGCCAGGGCGCGGGCTTCTCGAACCTCGAGTATGGGCTGATGGCGGAGTGGACGGGGCGGTCGCGCGTGGCGGCCGAGGCGATGAACTGCGCGGCGCCCGACACGGGCAACATGGAGGTGCTGGCCAAGTACGGCAACGCGCAGCAAAAGGCGCGCTGGCTGGAGCCGTTGCTACAGGGCAAGATCCGCTCGGCGTTTCTGATGACGGAGCCGGCCGTGGCGTCGTCCGATGCGACCAACATCGAGCTTGATATCCGGCGAGACGGCGACGAGTTTGTTCTGAACGGCCAGGTGGGTAGACATGCGACGTGCCATACAGTAGAATGATGACGGGAGGCGACACAGGGCTAACACACGGCGTGCACAGAAATGGTGGTCCAGCGGCGCCGGCGACCCGCGCTGCAAACTCTACATTGTCATGGGCAAGACCGACGCCAAGAACCCCAGCACATACAAGCAGCAGTCGGTGATTCTTGTGTCTTCGGACACGCCCGGAATCACCATCAACCGCATGCTCTCCATATACGGCTATGACGATGCGCCGCACGGCCACGGCCACCTCACCTTTAAGGACGTCCGGGTCCCGGCTGGCAATCTCGTGCTTGGCGAAGGCCGCGGCTTTGAGATTATCCAGGGCCGGCTTGGCCCCGGCCGTATCCACCACGCGATGCGCACTATCGGAGCAGTAAGTGATGCGGGCTAGCGGGGGCGAGGCGGAGCAGGACCGCCAGAGACTCACAAGACCAAAACGCAAGATCGGGCTGCTAACAAGGGACGCTACAGGCAGAAGAAGCGCTGGACTGGATGCTTATGCGCATCAACGACGCCAAGCGCACGCCGTTCGGCAAGCTGCTCAAAGAGCACGGCGTGGTTCTCGAGTGGGTTGCCAAATCGCGGCTAGAAATCGACGCGGCGCGGCTCATCGTGCTCAACGCAGCGGTGCAGATGGACGCGCTGGGGCCCAAGCAGGCGCTCAAGGAGATCGCCGAGGCCAAAATCCTGGCGCCCAAGACGGCGCTGGACGTGATTGACCGCGCAGTGCAGGCGTTTGGCGCCGCCGGCGTGTGCCAGGACACGCCGCTAGCCGCCAGCTGGGCCAGCATCCGCACGCTGCGCATTGCCGACGGGCCTGACGAGGTCCATCTGCGCCAGATGGGCCGCAACGAGGCGAAGCGCGGCGCTGCCGTGGCCGAGACCGTCCTGCGCCAGAAGAGGAAGACGGAGGACTTGCTGAAGGCGTGGAAGCTGGAGCGGTCGGAGCCGGGGGCGAAGATTGGGCGGCGGGCGAGCAAGCTGTAGGTGGATACGGAAGAGGGCGGGGCACGGGGGGGGGGTTGGATACAGAAGAGGGAAGAGGGCGGAGAGGTCGAATAGACAGAACAGCGCGGGGTAAAGCAGAGTTTTCCACTAGTACAACAGTACTTGGCCAGTTCCTTCCCTCTTGGTCGACGTGAAGGTAGTACATCACCCGTATCCTAGGGTTGATTCACTGTCCATAACCCTGCCCACGTGACATGTCGTCGTCCGGGCAACCGACAGCCCTGTCCCGGCCCCACTTATTCTCCTCTCTATTGACTTTGCTTTGCTTCATATTTTTCACTCTTCTTTGTCATGCAGGCTGACTTGACAAAGGCCACAGCATAACCAGCATAACATTCCGGTTGTTTCTGTTTCTCATCTAGCATGCCTGAGCAGCATACAAAGAAAAACACAGCTGGATTTTAGCTTCTTTTTTTCCTTCTTCTTCTTTTCTTTTTTTCTGGTCATCCATTTTCGAGTCCTGCCTTGTCCCACAACGACGACCACGTCTTTATCTGATCTCTGCTGCCACTTCGCCTCAGCCTCTTCCAGATTGCTTTTTTTCTCTCTTTTCCATCACGATCCACGATCCAATCCTCGATCCTCGCAATGTCGGCTATCCTCTCGGACCAAAACGTCGCCGCCTGCCCCATGGCGGCCGGCCCCCTCGCAGACGCCACAGCCGCGGCCGCAGCCGCAGCCGCAGCCCAGCCCAGCATCAAGAGCATGGAGTACCACCGGCAGATGCTGCAGAACAAGATGCAGTCGGACGAGTGAGGCAGCGTCCTTGTTTTTTTTTGTCTTGTCTTTGTCTGGGAATCATCGTCACTAACTAACTAACCCCCCCCCCGTTCGTTATCTTGCAGATCCCATAAATTCGTCTCGCCTTCGGACAACGTCATGAGCCCCTGCACGCAGAAGCTGAATGCCCTGCGCACCAAGCAGGCCGCCCGGTACGCAGGCCTCCTTTCTTTCTTTGACGCCCGCTGTTCTCCTTGCACGCCGCCGCCGCCGCCGCCGCCGCCATCTCTCTATATATCCCGTCTGCTAACCACTTTCGCCTCGTCCGCAGAATCAAGCCGCGCTCGCTGTTCGCTGCCACGTCGGCGCGCAAGCTGGCCGAGGGCGACGACATGTTTGCGCCCAAGAAGTCGTCGTAGACTGCAGTGTAGTGTCCTGGGCCGGGCTCGGCCCGAGTCACGACGTCTCTCTTGTGTGTGTTCTTCTTGGGGTTCTTGCTTTCAGTTCGGCCGCGTCTGGCCTGCGGTGTTTCTTGTTTTTTTTCTCTTTTCTCTTTGGGAGGGCCTTCTATTTTCTTTGTCTTTGTCTTGTTTTGGTCTGGGACGTTGCTCTCGCTCTCTCTTGCTTCCCTGCTAGAGATGCGGCCCCGCCGATGTGTTCTTGGGCGTTTGAGGAGTCGTTGGTTTTGGATGTATACGCTGGACACTGGGCACAACAAGCACGTCACGTTGCGTTGCTTTTCTAGTATGTCCTCAGGCTTTTGTTCTGTCAGGTCGAGATGCACAATATTATTTGGTTTATTTTTACTTTTGTTCCCAGCCCGGCGCCTCTCGTCTCGGGCCTCCGGCTGCTGTAGTGTCCTCAATGTCTCAGGCCCTCCACCCGCTGCAAATATACACCACGTCCTCGTCACTCACCACGTGGCTGAGGCCCGTCCGCTGCGGGATGTGTCTGGCGCTGGCGCCCCACACCAGGGCGTACTTGAAGGTGTCCTTGAGACTGCGGTGGATGCGGTCGCACACGTCCTCAATGGTGCTGTTGCTGCGCACAATGAGGGCCTCTTCAAAGGACGGGTCGATGCCCTTGCGCTTGGTGTAGATGCGCACGAGCTGCAGCTCCTCCCAGCAGCGGTCGATGACGTCGGTCAGGCCGAGGTCCAGCTCGCACGACATGACGACGGTGTGCGGCTCGCGCGCCAGCTTGTCGAGGAAGTCGAGCGACACGCTGTCGATCTTGTTGTACACGTACAGGCACTTGATGTACTTGCGGTGGTCCTTCATGATGACGTCAATCAGGTCGTCGACCGTGCAGTTCTCGTCGCGCACGAGCACCTCGCAGTTGAGGATCTTGTAGTCGCGCAGGATGTTCATGATCATGCGTTCGTCCATGGCCTTGGGCGGCGACTGGAACGTGATTTTCATGCCGCCGGCCTTTTTGGCCTTGAGGTAGATGTTGCTGGGGGGGGGGTTAGCGGTGTGTGTGTGTGTGGGATTCTGGGGGTGTTGGCCGGACTATCAAATCTGTAGGCCTTGCCAGCATGAACTTACGGCGGTTCCCGGTTCAGGCGGATGCCCACAGCCTCCAGCTCAGCCTCCAGCAGCGCGCGCTGCTCGGCGCGCTTGGTAGCGTCCAGCACCATGAGGATCAGATCGCTAGTCTTGGCGGCAGAAATAACCTGGCGGCCACGGCCCTTGCCCTCGGACGCGCCCTCGATGATTCCGGGCAGATCGAGCAGCTGGATCTCGGCGCCGCCGTACTCGAGCACGCCGGGAATGGCCGTCAGCGTGGTGAAGGCGTACGACGCCACCTCGGAGCGCGTCTTGGTCACCTTGGACAGGAACGTCGACTTGCCGACCGATGGAAAGCCCACGAGCGATATTCTGGCGTCGCCGCTTTTGCTTACGTCGAACCCCGTGCCTGGGCCGCCGCCGCCGCCCGGGCCGGGCTCCAGTAGCTGGGCGCGGAGACGGGCGAGTTTGCTGTGCTGTGTTAGCGGGACGGGATAGGGGACACGGCGGAGGGGGGGGGGGGGGGGTGTGCTGCGGAGTTGGGCTGCTCACCCCTTCAAAAGACCAAGATGATATTCTAGACCATGGCGTTAGTCAATGGGGGCGTCGCTTGTGTGGATACTGCCAGCCGTTACTCACCCGTCGCCTTGTTCTCTGTGAGATGGGAGAGAGTTGATGTCAGTTAACCCTGAACCCTAACGCCAGAATGGCCGACTCCCAGCCCCGAAGACCTGCGGCCTGGTGTGCAGCCGAGGCCCCAGTGGTGGAGAGACGGCCTGCGAGTCCTTACTCTGCGTCTTGCGCATCTCCTCCTCGATCCTGTGATGGGCACGCCGAGTTGGTTAGCGGACAGCCAAGCCAAGCCACGCCCCGCACGGCACCCCCGCGGACGGAGGGGGCTGCGGGAGGGGCTGCGGGGAGCGGAGAATGGCGACGGACTGGGGACGTACTCCTTGATCTTCTCTGTAATGTTCACCATGGTGGGCGGGTGCAAGCGTGGCGCTGTGTGGTCTGCAGAGATGATATAAAAACTGGCGAGGCGTGTGCCTGGACGTCAAGACGGACTGGCGGCCCGCTTGGATTGGCCTGGGCATTTTTCTGGGGGCGTTGTCAGTGGCCCCACAATAAATACAGAAGGGCATGGCAGCTAGCGATGCTGTGGACAGGCGAAAAACGGGGATTTTGGGGGGGCGACGAGGGTACTGCAGCCTGAAAATAAGCACTGGTAGGCGGTTATTATGCTGCAAAATGCAGTTGTCCAGCTGCGGTCGGTGGGGCTCGCGGTGAGAGCGCCACACAGCACAGCGACGCCACAGCCAAGTGTGGCGCCACTTTTTCTCGTGCTGGAATTGGTGATGGGCCATTCAAGCCTGTTCATGACATGAGCATCACCAGCCACGCCATCACCAGCCATCCAGCCATCCAGCCATCCAGCCATCCCACCGCACCGCACAACAATGGCCGACTCCGAGATTGAGCCCACCAGCGCTCCGCCCTCCGAAACCCAGGACCTCGTCCCCCGCGCGGCCGATGACGCGGACGCCGGCAGCACAGAGCCCGCACCGGGCGCGGCCGAGGGAGCAAACACAGGCGGCGAGCGCAAAGTAAAAAAGATCATCCGCAAGAAGCGGCGGCCGGCCCGGCCACAGGTCGACCCGGCGTTCATCACGTCGGAGCCGCCGCCGCAGACGGGCACCATCTTCAACATCTGGTACAACAAGTGGTCGGGCGGCGACCGCGAGGACAAGTTCCTGTCGCAGTCGCACGCCAAGGGCCGCTGCAACGTGGCCAAGGACAGCGGCTTCACGCGCGCCGACGGCGCCGCCGGCAGCTTCTTCTGCCTGTTCTTTGCGCGCGGCATCTGCCCCAAGGGCCAGGACTGCCCGTACCTGCACCGCCTGCCGACCATTCACGACATGTTCAACCCCAACGTCGACTGCTTTGGCCGCGACAAGTTCTCCGACTACCGCGACGACATGGGTGGCGTGGGCAGCTTCATGCGCCAGAACCGCACCATCTACGTGGGCCGGATACACGTGACGGACGACGTGGAGGAGGTTGTGGCGCGGCATTTTGCCGAATGGGGCCAGGTTGAGCGCGGTAAGTGAGGGCGGGACGTGACGAGACGAGACGGGACGAGACGAGACGAGACGAGACAAGACGAGACAGGACGAGACAAAAGATACGTGTCAGGCGGCATGCTAACTCCATCCCCTCTAGTCCGCGTATTAAACGCCCGCGGCGTCGCCTTCATCACCTACACAAACGAAGCCAACGCACAATTCGCCAAAGAGTCCATGGCCCACCAGTCCCTCGACCACGACGAAGTGCTCAACGTGCGCTGGGCCACGGCCGACCCGAACCCCATGGCGCAGGCGCGCGAAGCCCGCCGCATCGAGGAGCAGGCGGCCGAAGCGATCCGGCGCGCGCTGCCGGCCGAGTTTGTAGCCGAGATCGAGGGCCGCGACCCCGAGGCGCGCAAGCGCCGCAAGGTCGAGAGCAGCTACGGGCTGGACGGCTACGAGGCGCCCGACGACGTGCACTTTGCGCGCGGCGAGAATGCCGTCAACCCGCACGGCCGCCACGGCTACGAGGAGATGGAGATGGAGGCTGAGCAGGCCCAGCGCCGTCTGCTGCTGCAGGAGCCACCGCAGCCCACGTCGGCGCTGGCGGGGTTCCTGCCCAGCAGCACGCTGGCGGCGCTGGGGGCCGGCGCGCTGTCGGTGGCTGTGAAGCCGAAGAAGGAGGCTGCAGGGCCGCTGGTGGCGTACGGCAGTGACGATGAGGAGGAGGAGGAGGCGGAGGAGGGGGAGGAGGGGGAGGAGTGAAAATAGAGGACAGATACATTCACACGGGCGTCTTGGGAGTTTATTTCTGGATTTCTGGAACACACACACACACACACACACACACACACATAGCGTAATAAAACTTGCAATCAATAGTGGCCGGCCCAACAAAAAGCACACCGCTGAGTAATATCCGAATATCCCATTCTCGCTGCTGAAGCTGCGCGAGTACAGCAGCCCGTGTCCGCCCATCCACAAGTCCATGACCGGCACGGTCTGGCCGGCCTTTTCATACGGCGTGTGCATCTCGCGGTCAATGGCGCCGTTGACCAGCCGCACGACATCGGCGCCGGCGAGGATGCGCTGGGCCTGGAACGGGCCGAACATGTTGGCGCGCACGGCAGCCGACAGCAGGGCTTTGACGTGGGCGAGCACAAAGACATAGGCGGTCTGGCGCTCGCGCAGGCCAACGAGGCGGGCGACGCAGCCAAAGACGGGCGCCAGGTGGCCGCTGGCGCGCGGGATGTCGCCGGGGCGGTGCAGCCGCGGCACGGTCCGCATCAGCGCGCAGAAGGGCGCCAGCGCCGCGCGCGCCGCCGCGCCCACCGCCGGCTCAAACGACTTTTCCCACACGGCCAGCAGCGCGCGGCCCTGCGCCGTGCTGGCGCGCCGGCCCACGGTGCACACCAGCGCGGCGTCCAGCGCGTCGTCGATGGCGGCTACGGCGCCCGGCGCCCGGAAGGCCGCCAGCGCGTACGGCAGCGTGGTCGCTGCGAACGAGTCGATGCTGCGCGGCAGGAAGGTCTCGAAGCTGCCGCGCGTGTGCGCCACGTATGACTCGAGTCCGCTGCTGAAGGCGAAGGCGCCGAGCGGCAGGGCCGAGTCGGCGAGGAGCAGGAGGAAGTGGTCGCTGAGGGAGGGGGGGGGGACAGGGCGTGTAGATTGTGTGTGGGCTGCAGGGCGTGTAGCTTATCTCTGGCGGCGTGTAGCTGGGCCTCTAGCTCGCGAACTTCAGCCTCGGCGGCGGCGGCGGGGTCTGGTGTATAGTCCATGGTGGGGGGGGGGGGGGGGGGGATAAAAGAGGGGGGAGAAAGGCGTGAGAAAGGCAGGAAAAAGATGGATTAAAGCCAGATTAAAAGGCATAAAAAGGGCATAAAAGGCAGGAAAATACCCAATAAATACACAGAAATACACAGAAAATGTACTCAAAAATATACTCAAAAATACACTTAAAACTACCCAAATAAATACACAGAAAATACCCAAATAAATACATATAAATGCACAAATAAATACACAGAAAATGCATCAATAAATCCTCAAAAATACAATCCTTAATATCTCCAGTTGTTTATCTACACGCCACATCGTCTGAAGCCCCAACGCCAAAGCTGCCCGAAAAAAGAAACAAAAAACATAGAAACACAGAAACATCGTCACCACGTTATGAAGCGTCATACTGCCGGCTGAGATGTACCAGACATGCCCGGACGTATCCCAGAGAGACCACTCCGTCTCTCCGTCCCTCCGTCACTCCTTACAACCTCATCACCCCTCCTAGACCCGGCTAGTCCTCCGCGCGCCGCCGCACGTCCCACCGCACCTTCTCCGCGCGCCGCTTCTCAATACGCGCCAGAGCAGCCTCGCGGCGGTCGGGCGGCAGGGCCGGGCGGGCGGTGTTGTTGAGGGGGAGGGGGAGCGGGGTAGTAGCTGTGGCTGTGGCTGTGGCTGTGTTGGTAGAGTCTGTAGCGGGGGCTTTTTGTTTCTCTTTCTCTCTGTCTCTGTCTCTGTCTCGCTCCCGCTCCCGCTCCCGCACCTCCTCCCTGCTGGCCCGGTTCGAGTGGTGTGCACGGCGCGGCGGCAGGGCGGGGACAGCGTCGAACTTGATTTTCTCGTCCCTGTCTCTCTCTCTGCCTCTGTCGTCACCAGGCGGCCGGTTCTCCTGCATGCGCTGCTGGCCATGGCCATGGCCCGGCTGGCGCAGCGGACTGCTCTTGTCCGTGGCCGTGGCGTCGGGCCGGAAGTCGAGCGAGAGGTCCGTGTCATCGCGGAACTGGTCGCGCGAGCGGTGCCACGGCCGGGTTTTGGGGAGTGGCTGCGGGCTGAGCTTTGGGAGTGGCGGCAGGGCCGGTTTAGAGAGTGGCTCAACCCCGTCTTTGCTTAGCGCATTATCCCACGCCGCGTCGTTATGGGCCGTGTGTGTGGCAATCGAGGTGGGCCTGCGACTCAGGCTGCGCATGAGTCCGCGCAACGGGCCTGTTTTCTCGTTGTCGTTCTCCATGTCGTCGTCGTCGTCGTCGCCGCCCGGGGCCGCCATGGTGCTGCGCGGCCGCTCCCTGGCAGCCGGCAGCGGCGTGCGGCCGACGTCGGACACGGGCACCGGCACGGCCTTGCTGCGCTTCAACACGCGTATGTCGTCCTGCAGCTGGGCAATCTTGTCGGTGGCGCGCTCCATGACGCGCTTGGCGTCTTCGCTGCGGCCGAGGGCGGCGTCGCGAAACTCCTCAAACTCGGCCTTGACCTGGCGCAGGTCGTCGTCCTTGCGGCGCGACTCTTCGCGCGCCTCGCGCAGCTGGCGCTTGAGGTCGTCGACGCGGGCGTCGTCGGCCGGGCGGCCGGCTGCCATCTGCGCCTTGAGCCGCTTGTTGTCGTCCTCGACGCGGCCGAGCTTGCGCTCCGCCGCGGCCAGCTCGGCCTTGAGCCGGTCGATTTCGCGGCGCAGTTCCGTGACCTCGCGCAGCTGCGACTTGGCGCGGCGCAGCTCGCGCTGCGTATCCAGCTGCGAGCCCGACGACCGCGACGTCAGCGAGCTGCGGATGGACCGGTCCTTGAGCAGCGACTCGAGCTCTGCCACCTGGCGCTTGTAGTCGGCGGCCAGCGTTGTCTGGGCCGCCAGGTTCTTCAGCAGCTCCGAGTAGTTTTCGTCGTCGGTGGCCGCGTTCTCGGGGCGCCGCGCCGACAGCTGCACCGTCAAGTCGGCCAGCTTGCGCTCCAGATCGGCGATGCGGGTCTTTTCGTGGTCTAGCTTGGTGGCCAGCTGCATGTTCTCGTCGTCCTTGGCCTTGGCGTACGACTTGGACAGCTCCTTGTGCTTGAGCAGCTTTTCCATGGTGGCCAGAGCCTCGGTGCGGTACTTGTCGTGCTCCCGCTTCCAGTAGCGGCCAGAGTCGGAGCGCGGCTCGGCCATATCGAGCGTGACGTCATGCTGGCTTTGTTTGTCGGCGGCGGCGGTGGCGGTGGCGGCAGCGGCGGCAGCATCTTCGTCTTCCCACTCGCCGGCGCTGTCCGACTCCGACCCGGACTCGGGCACGGAGATGGTCGAGGTGGACGAGCGCGATATGGGACCGCCCTTTTTGGGCTTGGCCTTGGACTTTTCGAGGGCCTCGAGCAGCGCCGTGCGCTTGCGGCCTGTGAGGCTTTCCTTGCGCAGGCTGCCGGTCGACGCGCTCTTCTGCAGGACTTCGTGGTTAAAGGAGACCTTTTTGCGGCGAGACGCGCCGGTGCCGGGCGTGAGGAGGATGCCGGGCGGCTTCGTCGGGGTTCTGTTGAGACCGGTCGAGTCGAGCGATCGGCCCGTGTAGTCGAGCGTGGTCTGCGTGGCGGTGTTGTCGTCGTGGCCGCCGCCGGGCGTGGGCGTGCCGAAGATGGCGCTCTTGAAGGCGCGGGCGGCGAAGACGGGGGCCGGCGTGTCGGCGCCCTGGTCACTGACACTCAGCCCACCGAGCACCCTTCCGTCCATAGTGCCTGATTCTCTTTTGTTTCTTCCAAGTTTTTTTTTTGTTTCCTTTGTTTCCAGTTTTGTTGGTATTCCCCGGGGGAACTTGGTGTT
>JAXHKQ010000484.1:0-15827 GCA_038407185.1 Chalaropsis ovoidea
CAAGTTGTGACCATCTCGGTATTCATGATTACACACTAGTACTGCTTTTAGTCCAATAGCCCCGTTCAACTACAGTCACTTCGACGCATTGATCGTAGCATGTTCACGAACAAATACATGTCTGCCCGGTCACACGCACAGGCTTAATATGTGTGTAATATATGCCTGACAGCCACGAGATCGATCTCGTACCACATTCTTGACATGTTAAGTTCAAGGAAAGCTATATAAACTGACGTGATAGATGAGCCACAGCACCCAATCCAGGGCCAACGCCATCGCTAATGTTACAGTTTTGTATCTCGTTCCCACTTTCTATAGCTAGTGTAACCTAAGCCGTTTAAGCAGAGATGTTAGGTCCACATTTGGACTCGACAAAGTACATCGATCGCAGAGTCCAGGCTCGGGTCTGTTGTTGTCTGCATTTTGAGTACAAAGCAGCTAGCAATGTATGTGTAGGCGCGACAGAAGATACCCTTACGGTACATAACATTCAACCCTAGAGATAAGACATTGTGCGCATTGTGCAGTAGCTCTTGACAGTAGCGATGTAGCGATGTAGCGATGTCGCAGTTTAGACCGTTTAGACTGTTTAGACTGTTTAGACTGTTTAGTGCAGTGCCCCACTTGTCCCGCATCCCAGCTGTAAGAGTGAGTGAGTGAGTAGTTGCCAACTTGTCAGGGTCTCCATTGTGTTGTCTAGCCAATCAGGAGCCGGCGATTTGAGACATAGTCTGGACTCGGCCTCGAGGTCGAGTCCTCCAGGACTCCACTTTGAGGACTCGACCTCCTCGGAGACTCCACTTTGAGGACTCGACCTCCTCGGGGACTCCACTTTGAGGACTCGAGAATCCCTGCACGCTATAGCTCGACGACGACGACCCCTGCCCAAAGTGCCCATGTCAAACGCCTCAATTCGCAAGCTGACAACTGAACTGGAAAAAGAAGGAACACTTGGTAGTAGTGCTAGCCGTTGGTGGTGCGGAAAAGTGGCTAGCGGTACTTTTTTTTCTTTCTGAATGTGCCAATATAAGTCCATACAGACACATGTAGCGAACCTGCTGTTGGCGGGCCCCCGGCCTAGCACGCTGCCACGAGCTTGACAGGCTAGCACATCCAAAAGCAGCCCAGCCACATTTGGTGCTGTTCTATTTTGGAAGCGATACCAATCAGACACCCAATTCGTTCTAGATTGCTGGCTTGTTCTTCTCCCGAGCCGCCTCCATTTTGTGTTGCAAGCACGCACACATGTATTTGTAATTATCCTATGCTGTGCAGACAGGTCGCAAGCTTGATACATGCATAGCCTTTCAAGGGGGAGGGGGAGGGGGAGGGGGGGTGGGTTCGCAAGCAACAGCGGTCTTACCCTCCCTCCCTCACACACACATGTATACATGTACGTGCATACAGGTTGGGCCATCTCAATAACACAACACAATTACTTCCCGCGAAGCTCACTACTACCTATAGTCTGTTGTTTTAGCTCGTCGGATGAACTATATCCGGGGAGGGACTATCCAGCCACCCTTGTGTTCGTGTGCTGTGTGTGTCTCTTTTCCTGTCATTAACATCTCTTCTGTACTCTTTTTTCTCAAGCAGCGCCGCGCCGACAGTCCTAGCCCGTCATGATAATACTGTTGCACCCTCGATATCCCTAATAGACTTTCAACCTCGGCTGACTCTCTGCTGCTCTTAGACTCTCTCAGACATAACTACAACTAGCCTTTTCTGGTGCTGTTAGCAACCCTTGGGAGACGAGACAGAAGCCATGAGTGCTCGAAAAGGCAACAGAGCTAGGGAGAAGCCACATTGATAGCATCCAGACTCCTGTAGCTGCGCAGCTTGCAGCAATAGAGGGAGGTTAGTGCCAATGTCAAAGGACGCTGCGCACCTTCTTTGGCCCAGTGATAACACCCACGGGTCTGCAAGCTGCTGTTTTGGGGACACGACCAAGCCAAACCAGGCAGTCTCGATTTGCAGCTGAGGAGACAAAGGTCTTCGCTAAAGAGTGCACCAGAAGTAATATACTCGGCAGGGAAAGCTACGGGCTAGCGCAAGACGACATTTTTGACATATCAACAAAAGAAAATGGAAAAGGAAAACAAGACGCAGCAAGAAGGACGAGGCAAGCCGGAGCCAAAGCACAATGTGAAACAGCAGCTGTGGGCGAGCTGTGAGCGAGCTGCGAGCGAGCTGCAAAGCTGCAGAGCAAGCAGCCTGCATGCATAATCGAGATGGGCAATCGGGCCAAGAGACTTATATGGGGCGCGGTGTTTGTACTTTTGTATGCATGTAATATAAACACCGTTTGATTTTCAGGACAGACTGCAAGACTGTGTGGGAAGCCTGCTCTGTTCTTGGTGTAGTCCGGGGATATGCAAGAAAGAAAAGGAAGAAGAAAAAAAGCAAAGTAGGCAAAAGGAGATTGGCAGAGGGCCAAAGTTTGCGGCGAGGCTTCGGATATCGCCAGCTTGTGGACTTGGAACATGAAGCTCTCTTGTCTGAGGAAGCAGAAGGCCGAGTAGTTTGCACCCCCAGCCCCATGGGCCTCTTTGACGCACTGCTTATTTGCCAAATGCAAGCTGAACATGAAGCAAGGAAGACACAGCACTGGTACAAAGATACAAGATGCTCGGCTGCTTGCTCCCGATCAACCACTGATCGGCAGGTTCCTGCTTATGCGCCCTCGGAACTGGCTGGCTGGCTCGACATCGTCTCTTACGTTGACGTGAAAGCAGCGTATCACGAAGCTGGGCGCAAGTCTGTGTTTCTGTTTCTGTTCCTGATAGCTGTGATGCTAGCCGATAGCTAGCTAGCTACCTATAAACCCCGCCCATGCTACGCTGACCAGGACCAGAGCTCTTGGTCTTTCCCCTCCCTCCCCTCTCCCCTCCTGCTGTGCTCTGCCTGGCTCCAAAGCCAGGACCCTGTATCCTTGCCTGTGTTTCTCTGGCTTGTCCTAGCCTTGGCCTGGCATCGTCTCGTGTTTTCGTGCTTTCACTATTCGCCATCGATCGCTTGCGGGCCATATGGCAACGCGGCCGCTCAGTTGTGCCCTAGCTCGCTTAGATATCAGATTCTACGTACTAACGACTCACTTGGTGGAGTTGTTTGGCGTTCGGGATGTAGGTCATAAGGGTGGTCATGGGTTGGCTTGTCTGGGATATAAGCTGTAGAGTTAGTTCACCAGGTAGGCCGGCTGTCTAGGATAAGATATAGAGAGAGGCAGAGCGTGTGTTTATGTTACTTGGTTTGGGTGTATCACTGTGGTAGCTTTGTCTAAGTCTGATATTTGTATTAAGACGGCACGTTATAGCTGTACGTGATAGACAGCCATCCAGGATCAGGCCTGTTGGTCTGTTGTCTTGGGCGTGTATGCTTGTGTGCGCAAGTGTGTATAAGTCACCTAGCCACACGGAGCAGCAATGTTGTGTTAGTTTGTTGGGGGCTAGTGTTCCTGACTTAGGGTTTGTCAGTGTGTGTACAAAGGGTTTCTTGGGAAGGGAAGGGGGGGGTATTGTGGCTTCCACATGATAATAAATACGATCAATATAGGACAGGGAAGATACTGTCTCTCGTGGACAAGCTGAACATGACATGACATGTCGATTTATGAGCTTATTTGTTGTTCAGGGGGCGGGGCGTGTATATTGTGAGGTGTCGAGGGCCTTGACGGTGCCAAGTGAGAAAAAAAAAAAGAAAAGAAAAGAAAAGAAAAGAAGAGAAAAAAAAAACCCAACGTCTAAACAAGGAAGCCAAACTGCATTTCCAACATAAAGGATGAAAAGGTCTTGCTTCCTTCTCCTAAGCTAGTCTTTGTTGTTGACGCGGCGTGTGTGTGTGCTGTGTGCTGTGTGCTGTTGTGATGCTAGTTGGTATACATTTGTTGGAGGACAAGCCACAGACGGGGGCCCAAGATGACAGAAGAGAATAGAAGTACAAGACGAAGACGAAGACGAAGATCTCTCCCTCTCTCTTTCTACACCAGAATGGGTCCATCTGGCATACAAGGCGCTGCATGTGTGGTTGCTGTGTACATGTGTGTAAGTACACGAGGTGAGAGGTGAGGCTTCTTCCCTGCTGTGATCCTTGCCGCGTGCTTTGACCACCGGCTTCGTGATCCATTGGATTTCTGCTGCAGCGAGTCTGTTTGGACGTTCTGTCATTTTCTTTGTTACTTTTCTTGCCCATGGCTGCATGCATATGCATATACACTAACTGCGGGTGCGGTGCCCCGTCAAGCGAGTGGAGGGAAGAGGGGGGGGGGGGCGAGCTATCACATACGATAAACAACGTGCAAGGCCGGAGCAAAGAGAGAGAAACAGAGGATGAGGCCGGAGCAAAGAGAGAGAAACAGAGGATCAGTCCGGAGCAAAGAGAGAGAAAGAGATACAGTCCGATATCAACGCCATAGTACTCAGCTATTCATCCAGTACTACCCTACTAGCCAGGCAGGAAAGAAAACTCCGCGAGTTCCCACGATCCCTGGCTTCAGCGAGAACCCTGGACTCGGGCTTCGGCAATACGCTAAGATGGGTTCATGGGGAGTTGTCGTGATATAGCAAAGCGAGTCGGGTAGTGGTGGTGGTAGTGGTGGTGGTGATAGGCCTGACTCTGCCAGATGAGCCGTGGGCCGCCAGCGCAAACAAAGAGAAAGACAATAAGCCCAAAGCTGGCTGGATACAAGTTGCAAGTTAGTTGGCGATGGCCATTGTTAGCGGGATTAGTTGTAACAATAGCGGCAGTAGTCATATGGATAGACACAAAGGCGATGCCGATAGCTTGCCCTGTCCTGTTATCTGGAGGGTCTGCGGCCCCGGTGGGGAGCATTATTGGACGGATATGCCTATAATAGAGTCGTCTGCCAAGAGAAACACCATAAAAACAAGTAGCGATAAGGCCTGCAGGACGGCCGCCGTTGAAGCTATTTGTGAAGTGCCAGCCGGCGGTCTTCCGCTGTCGTGGTTTTACCATTTTCAGTATAGCGGGCTTGGAATTCCGGCCTCTCGCGTTTAAGTGTTGGGGGGGGAGGTGTACAGGGCACTAGGCGCTGTGGCAGTAGTCTTATAGCGCTATGGGACTAGAGAGGTGTAGTACCAGGGCCCTGTAGCGGATGCTCGATAGCGCTTTAGGATCACCCACTATCCTAAACAGCACTAGCCTCTAACACAGCGCGGAAGCAGCGCTGTAGCCAACTGAAGAATAGGGACCCCTACCCTGTAAGCCAGCTTTATAAAAATAATTAAAAAAAAGAATTAAGAAAAAGAAAAAGAAACCACACATAAATCCATCCAAGTCGGCATTTCTTGCTTCAGCCAGGAAGAGGAGCGCAGAGATTTCCTAGGGCGAGCTCGTCTTTGGCGCGGAAAGCCGAGACAGATTTCTGGCGCTGGGAAATTCACGCTGGCGTGTTATCTGCGTTGTTCCCGGGAACTAGTGATCAGGTGATCAGGTGATCAGGTGATCAGGTGATCAGGTGTGAGTGTGTGAGTGTGTGAGTACATGTGCGAGGACTTGGTGCGAGGACTTGGTGTACTCTGTCCTCCCTGTGTCCTGCACCATCCATAGCATTGTTTCCTCAGAGCCCCCCTACTTGCTCCTTGCTGCTCTGCTACTATCTCACTGCATCAGGTACAAGTGAAGTGCGTGCTCTCGTCCCCTCTGCCTGTCTATCATCCCCCCCTTCCCCCCCTAAGCCGTCATGACACGTCAAGTCCAAGCCTGCACTGCCTGGTAAACATGCAGACGATAACGACGTGCATTCCTGATGCATTCCAGTCGAGATGTGGGGATCCATTAATCAGGCCAACCCCAAACTGTCCTCTATGCTGGTGCAAGCAAGGCGTTGCTGCTGTACATTCAACTCTTGACACACGTAGAGCCGTGTTTCATAGTGTCTCTGTCCATCTCAGCTCATTCTTTGCCCTGCTTCAAGACTCGCGCAACTAAAGCGTTGGGAGTCTTGTTGTAGTCTACTGCGGCAAAGAAAGCCTCGGCGCGCAGCTTCAGGGCCTCTTCAGTCCGGAGTCAGCTTCGAGATGTACGCCCGTCTCAGGACGGCCCCCAATGCACTCACTCACTCACTCACTCACTCACTCACTCACTCACTCACTGCACTCACAGCTCTGGTGTCCGGCCCTCAATTCTAGCGGCCTACCGGCGTCTCCTCGTTTCTCTCTCGTGCCGTCTTCCAAGTCCTCTGGAATGCTATCTGCACAGTCACAGACACAAGGCGCATCAGACCGCCTCTCAGATACGACTGTAGTGCATTCGTCTGCGACCTCCGATCAAGACGTCTGCACTTGGTATTGTAATCGCCGGTGAGTCAGATTGGGGAGGCGGGCGAGACAGCACCGCTTGGAATGGCGTCCTGCTTGCTTGCATAGCATAGCGTAGCACAGGATGCATGGCTCCGCAGCGAGCTCTCTATCGTACATCAAGTTCCAATCAGAGCTGCATAACACTGCATATATGGATATGTGCAGACTATTAGATGCATGTCCTGACGCCTGTTTACGGCCAGAAGACGTGTCGAGAGCATCGTGCAGGCCCAGGGTGAAACATGTGCATACATGCATAGGACATATGCGCGCACACCAAAATGCCACATAACCCACCAAGGAGCCACACACGACCAAGGAGCCACACAATACATGTGAGACCTACAGTGACAGTTGCAGCTGGCAATCGTGGAAGCCCATAAATGCGCAGGCGGGCCGTGTGCGTGCTGCTGGTGGAAAAGCAACAAAGTCCCAAGCAGCATGTTGCTGCGCGCACAATGCCAAAGGATGAATCAGCCAATGCAATGCGCTCGGGCTTGACCGCCTTCTGCTGCGCATCTGCACACATGTCGCATATCTCTGCCCGCCGTTTCTGTGCCCGCCATTTCGTCTGCCCGCACCCACACCACCTGAGCCCACTATCATCATGCCCGGTGACGGCCTTGGCTGTCTATCTAATTAGGCAGGCCGAGGCCTCACTCACTATCAGCAGACGGCCACATCTGGTCCTGGTCGATGGACGCTCAGCCATCCTCGCTCTGCATCGTGCATTATGCATCCGCCAAGTTCGTCTTCTGCTACGTTGCAGTTTGCAGTTCCCTGTGTCACGAGCTGGGGCCATCTGGCCTCAGACCAGACATGTGCAGTTGACGGGTTGAGGCGTTTCACGTGTAACAGTTCTAGTCTGATGTTGAGTGGTAGCACAAGCTGGGATCAAGGCCCTCATGTTTACAAGTACACAGGCAGAGGACCAGTGAAACTTGCGGGCTCAAGGTGGACAGTCTGCCAGTGAAACACATAGGAGATGCACACAGACTCGAGATGCACAGTCTGCCAGTGACACTCACAGGCCCAAGATGCACCGTCTAAAGCCAGTAGAAGCAAAAGACTCTCCGTCCTTCCAACCCTGGCCTCACTCCCCTCCAGCTCCATGACACAAGACTTGTCTTGAACCAAGCACAGTAACGCCCGACCCAAAACTGTGCACCCCTTGTTCCTTTTCACCCGTCCGCCGGATATGAGCTAACCCAAGGCCCTCGGGGGACTTTGTCTCCCGTCCTAGGCTTCTGGAATCGTGTATCAGCCCAGCCAGTGAACATCCACTTATACGTGATGTGACGTCTTGGAGAGTCAATAAACAAGTACTCTCCCACTGCACACAATCTTGCGCGTATAACCCTGCAAACGGTCCCAGACACACAGTCCCAACATCTCGGGCTTGAACCGCCCGCCAGCATGGGACCCTAACCTGCCACAGCTCAGAATCCTTGCCTGCTTCGAGTCTAGTGTGCGCCATATGTGGAACCAAGCAGGCCGCCGGTCACACCAACCGGGCAAACAGGCCGCGACCCCGCTATGGCTTGTCGTTTAGGATGCGGATAGTTGCTTTTGCGTGCTTGGTGCTTGGTGCTTGCTGCCGGGTCCTTGCTCTGGCCTGGTCTTTTGCCGGCTTGCTCTGGCCTGGTCTTTTGCCGACTTGCTATGCTCCTTGAAAGCCGCCTCGTATCCGGGGTTCTACTAGCCTCTGTCAGTCACCCTGTTGCGCTAGCCAGCTGCCCAGCATCTGCCGCTTTCGCAGGACATCCGCTCAGCTATATCCCGTACGCACTTATATGTATGCTGGCCCCCCGCTCGGCTTATCGAAACACACCTGCATCTAGAGATAGCGAAGAACAAACAGCTCGGCCTAGTGGTTATCAGGCCTTCGATGTGGAACAAGCGGCCTACCTATCAAAAGTCTAGAGCGAATCCAACCGCACCCTGTCCCTGGTGCATGTGTAACAGTGTTTGCTTTCGGTGCAGTTCGTGCCTCTCAACTAGTTGCCTACACGCTGGCACAACAGTTGTGGCCGGTCGCCTGCGCTAGTTATCTTTGCGTGGTGTAGCGGCCACGATCTGCAGTGCACTAACCACTTCCTACCACGCACTCTCAACAAACCACGCAGTAGATGGGCTTGCCCAGGGGGACATCGTCTCAGACGAATAGCCAGCCAGCCATTCATCTGTACAGAAAATGACGAAAGAAGACGTCCCCGCCCTGATCCAGCGGCAGCTACCTTTCTATGTCCGGCCTTTGTCCCAGTCCGATGCAGTACAGCTGCTATCTCTCATTTAGCCGGCCGACAGCCGTGAAGCCTGTGCACTGGAGAATCACCTGGACTCCAGCCGTCGTGCTGGACAGTATCCCGCGGGGCGGGTAGCAGAGATGGCTGCATTCACGCCAAGGGATGTCTCCCTCCCCGGTCTCACGGTGACGCGTTGCTTATCGCCTTGCTCCAAGTCTCGGCTTGTCTTGTCAGCACTGTGCTATATCCTACCACTATCATTTTTCTCGCCATGACGAGCTCGTGGTTATAGACCGCTGTGCCAATCACACTTGATGCTCTTACTGCCTGTAGCTTCCGAGTCTCTCATCCGAGTCAGTCGCCCGGGCTACTTACCCCAGCTGTCCCGTGTGTACATCGGCCTCGGAGTTCGGGCCTCTAATTTGGCACCTTGCGGCTCGACTAACATGTCTACTTTCACGATGACGGCAGCAGAATTAGGCTTAGTATATAGTCAGACAGCCCGTTGTTCACTGTTAGTTGCTCCTCGTTCGGGAACTGAAGCGGGCACACAGAGACATCGGCATCCCGCTCGACGGTGACATCGAGGCTTTTGTTGCAACCTAGTTTGCCTCTTCTGGCTTGGGCTTGTGTTGTGAATGTGCCACTTTATTGAGAAAGACATCGCTTGGGTAACTTTTGTTGCTTTTGATTGTGCGTTGGTGATTGGGCTGGTGGCAATCCAAGAGATCAAGCATCGCTGTCCTCGGCTTGCTCGGCTCCCTCCATCGCATCGTCCTCGTTATCTGAAGCCTCCAGGCCCTCGGAGCTCATGAGACGATCGTCCTTTTGCTCGGCTGTCGTGGGTAGAAAGGGTTAGCCCGGGTTTTGAAACATGGTAATAGGGAAAGGGGTCAAGATAGATACGCCAAGGGCGGTGATAGTGCTGCTCAAGTGGCAGTACAGGGAACACTGCGTGACAAATAACAAAAGGAAAAGACTCACTCTTAGCCTCCACCAGTAGATTCTCCTGGACCTCGCAGTCTGTCAGCACAGAGCCGTCTCCAATGACGCTCCGTTTACCCAGAATGCAGCGGGTGAGCTTGCAGCTCTTGCCAACCTTGACTCCATCCATCAACAGGCACTGCACAAGCTTAGCACCCTCGCTGATCTGGCAGTTGGCGCCAATAACACACTCCTTGATCGACGTCTTCTCCTCAACAGTGACGTTGTCGGCAATCAGAGAGTCTTGCTTGGTGATTGTGGTTCTGGCCTGCACACCCTCGGGGTACGCAACTTTGCGGGCGTGGGCAAAGGGCGACAGAGGCTCAGGGCCGGCCTCTTCAATCGAAGGCAGCTTTGCGAGCTGCAGAGAGACGTGGAGGAGAAGCTTGGCAGTATCAACTCTGCGAACAATGGGGCCGGTAGGATCGGTCGGATGGATGTAGGCCTGGATGGAGGGAACGGAAACCTGCAGGGGAGTCGGGCCATCCACACCATTGGCAGCAGAGTCTTTGTTGTCCTTGGAATGGGCGCCGCTGGATTCGGCCCGGCCAACAGAGGCGGTATCGCTGCCGCCGTGCGAGATGGGGGCGTTTTCGTCGTCCTTTGGGTTCAGCAGTTCACCAAGGCCAAGTTTGGTACCAAGGCCCTTTTGCCAGGTAGCCTTGGCCCACCAGCCAATGACGTCTTCGCCAATGCTCTCGAAGCTCTCGTTCTTTTGCACAAAGTCCATGACCCAGCGGGGGAGAATGTAGATATGTGCATCGCGCTTTGACGACATGAAGCGCACGTTGGGGTGCGCCTGGAGAAGGCTGTGACGGATAGGAAAGCCCTTGTGCACCTCCGTGAGATCCTTGTAAGAGTCTGTTGGTAGGGACACAGCGAGATTCGAAATGTCGGGCAGCAGTGAGCCCTTTTGCGTTGAAGCCGCGGTAGCGGGGATGTTCGTGACCCCGATGTAGTCCGTCTCCTCACCCTTGATCCGGGGCACCTCTCCCCGCGTTTCGTAGAAGACGCCAAGACCACCGCTGTGGACGATGTCGGAATCGCCAGAGAGCTTCTCGTAGCCCACAATGTCGCCGAGACTGGCGCTCTGCACCATCCAGGCAGCCAGCAGTTTCTCACCCGCCAGCTCACACACCAGGTCACAGGGCAGGACCATGAAGTCGCTCTGCACTAGTGACCGCACTTCCGGGAGTCTGAGGATTTCAGCAGTGCCCATGGTCTGCGTGAGGTTGGCCGGGGCCAGGATCTCAGGGCGGGGATGCGGCAAGCTCGTCAAGACGGGGTTTGTGCTGAGGGCGGCCTGCATGGCGTTTTTGGCGGATGCGGGGCAGATCAGGGTGATGTCATTGATCCCCATGCGATAGCAGTAGTCGATGGGATACCACACCATGGGCCGGTTGGCAATGGGAAGGAGAGCCTTGGGGTTCTCATCCGGGCTGGAATTAAAGGTGGTAAATGATGAGCCGGGACCGCACAGGATGAGGGCCTGCACCCCGGGCGACGGCCCAGTCACAGCGTGGGGCATGATGGCTGGGGGGTTTGTGGTATATTGGCGGGCGTAGGAGTCTTGGTTCCTTTCAAATCTGTGCGAATGGTCAGTGATCACGCTTGGGTCAAGTTGGATCGTCATGTTGAAGTGAGCTGCAAATCCGCTGTACGTGGAAAAGGAAAGACATGAAGATGCAGGCCCAGGGCAGACAATAGGAGCGGCTGTCCACTCACCGTGTTAGAGTGCGAGTATGGGTGTGGTTGTGGCCGCACTCGCTTCTGTATGTTTCGACTTTTACCGCTTTTGCTGCCGTTTAGAATGCAGTGTCTTTGCTCTTGCTAGGCTCTGGTGCGTGTGAGGTAACGACGAGGTTCTGGAAGAATTAAAGTTAGCCTATGCGTCATAGCCCACGATTTGTCGATAATTGGTGTCACGTGACTCGTGCTGGTTTCGGCACAAACAGCCACAATACAACAAAGACGTGCATGAATTCTGTGAAACCATCACAACAGGAGATATTCTGATGGACGAAGGCCTTTATTTCCAGGCTAAGATTGTGTTTAAGTGTTGTAGAATCGTCGTGGAAGATGGTTGTCGTGTTGAGTCAAATCTTGATTTTATCAGTAGGGTTGACTGTGCATATAACCCTAACACACAACTATCTCCGTCCTGGCTCAGGTTCTCAAGGGATGTACTTACCTGCATGTACCTTTTATCTAGCTCAACTCCATGTAGCACAGACGTCTATCATGTTCTGAGGAAAGCCGCGGAGGCAGCTTACGTGCCTTCCGTTCTCTCGCCGGACCCCGATGCGTGCGTGTGCCACCTGGCAGATGCGGCCCGGCAGCTGCCAACATCGGTCAAGCGGCGCTGGGTTGCAACTCCCAAATAAACTTTGCAGCTGTCAAGAGAGTTGTGCCAATAAAGTGGCGTCTTAAGGGAAAACACAAAGCCTACTACAAACTCTTCCTATTGCTTGCATGAAAGGCTGCCGCAGCGCATTCCTGAAGAGGAATGAATCCAGCTTCCATTGAAGCCAATAGCAGAATATCCCTCGGCTATACTATCACAAGCTTTAGCCTACATTGCGCTTTACTCGGTGCCCCTGGTTGTTTTTGTGGGGGTTTGTTTACTCCTAATCCCTGCTCCAGCCAATCACAGCCCGGGACTGCGCGACTCGCATCCTGGCTTGCACTGTTTTTAAAGCCCAGCGTCCCCAAGCCGTCAAAGTCGAGCATGAGCAACGCCCAGCCACCAGCCACTTTCTTTGCGCAAGGGCATATTGAAGAAAGAGGGAGAAGCAACAACGAAGGTGTCAATATTCAGCGTGATATCTATTGCCTATTGCCTATTGCCTTTAGACCAGCCACAAGAGGGCAGCAGCTAGAACGAGGGGAAAAGTAAAAACAGAAGTTACTACTCGTGCCAAACGTGCAATTGCCCCGGCCAATTTTTCATCTCTACTTGAATATTTCTTCTTCTGATTTGTCTCCTTTTGCACCAAGTCTGTGATCCGGCGCCAACCCAAGCCAAGTCCTACTTGACTTTTTCTTGCTTCTCGATATACTCGACAATCTCTGTGCGTCTTTGATCCGTCTCGATACACACTACGAACGGGCGAAATACCGGCGTCTCTTGAATTGAAGCCAACTTGATACTCCATCGATAATATTGCGGCATCTTTGCGCCCACGTATCCTCGCCACCCAGCCACTTTCTATCCAACCAACTAGATCTCGCGATCCGTATTCCACCACGTCTTTCTATCCTCACTATCCTCGGTTCACCCCCATCTGCCGCTGTACTCCGATCGCGTCTTGCGATGATCGATTTCCGAACCGCCGCCGCCACCACTGATATTGTCTAAAGTGGAAAGCATTGCCAGGAATACCAATGCCTGAAAGCTCGTCTTCGCACTCGCGCCGAAGCGCCTGGGGCTTTTGGGTGCCGCTGACTGTCACTGTAGCCGTGGCTACACTGGGAGTCGCTGCATTTGTGCTCAGCCAACGCGAATCCGAAGAAGAGGCGGAGCCCGGCCTTGACTATGAGGATGGCGACGAGCGCGGCCCCTTCAGCGGTCGCAAGGAGCGAGGTGCGCCCGGTGCCACCGACTTCAATGTGACATCTGGCGACTCCACCAGCGAGAGGGGCGTTGTGCCCGAGGCCGACTCTGTCCCCGCTACGTGGGGCGCACGCATGTCCGGCGCCTTTGGCCGCGCGGCAAGCCCGCATCAGCTCATTGACTCTGCCGGTAAGAGTATTGTCAGTGGTATATCTGCAGCCTCGGCCGCCATGGGAAACATGCTGCAGTCGATCCGTGAAGAGGACAAGACTGCCTTCCAGGACCATGAAACCTGGTCCGAAGAGGCCGATGCTAAGCACAGTCGCTCGGTACAACAGGCTAACACTGAGCTGACCGGAGACATCAACGAGGAAGTCCAGCAAAATATTGCCGCCACTGTCCACGAGGCTCCCGCCGAACGTCCCGTTTCACGTACCAGCACAAACTCGAGAATGGCTAGCCGTCCGAATCGCAAGTCAGTCGCCATTGTAGTTTCCGCCGACTTTGCATTCTCCAACCTTGATGACCAGAGCTTCCATGAACAAGCAGTACGGATGGAAACCCAAATGCCCTAGCAAACATTGATTTATACGTGCTGACATTCTCTTATAGTCTATCCTCTCGCATATCCCCAAAAACCTCGATCTTGGGAAGACCAAACTGTACATTTTGATCTATGCGCCTTGCCTCAAGGAGAAGGACCAGTCTGGCGATGCCGGAACCCCACAGGCACCTCCTTCCATCAGCTCCTCCTTCTCCAACATCGCCCACGAGCAAGCTCAGCCTTCCGAAGCGGGAAGCCCCATGTGAGTCCATATAATGTCAGTTTCACTGCGGTGTTAGTCACTAACGGTGTCTCCAGGATCCGGCCGTCCAGCAGCGTTGCTGTGTACAACTCAATCTACTCGCAGGCCCTGAACCTCGTCGAAAACGATGCCATGGTTCTCAACTTCACCACCCCCAGCGGCCACATGCATCTCCTGCGTTCTCTGAACCCTGAAATCGTCTATCTCCAGGAGTCCCTTTCTGGCGACAAGGGTAGCTACATCACGCAGCTTCAGACTTGGTACCGTTACGACGTGGTTGTTGTCGTTGGTGCCGAGGGAGGTAGCGGTGGCATTGCCGATAGCGAGTCGGAGGCGGAGAGAGAAGCCAAGGTGATCAAGCCCAAGTGGTGGCAAAATCCCGACCGCGTGGCCCGTGGAAAGGGTGTTGTGGTTGTGGATGGGCCCCGGCTTGAGGATGACTGGCTGAGACGTCTTGAGAAGCAGTAAACTGGTGCTGTGATACACGATGCTCCAGCGGGTTGCCGTGCAGTGATGGTGGATGGATCTAATGTATTGTCATGTGTTGTCGGATCTAGTGTTTATTTGTTTCCCACGCGCCTTATGATGTCATGAATGAGGACGTGTAGCTATTAGCAATGTTGATGTCTCGTCCATGGGGTTAGTTGTGTGTAAGTAGCTATATATGTAGTGGGCTTTGTCGTCAACTAAGTCCAGCTGAATTTTAACAACGTCAAGGTGCGACTTGGGTTCACACTGTGGCGATTTTACTTCAATATCATCGAGAACAGTGTCCAGAGTTGGTTTCCCGTATCATGTTTGTCTGGGCGGCCCCAGGGACCAAGTCGCACATCACGTGACCACGTACCGGCAAACGTGGCGTCAGCCACACCTGCGCCACATACTCTTGACACGAAGTTCTTCCCCCGTTTGCTCCCAGATGACCAGCCGATTTGCTGCACCAAGGCTTTTATTCCCAGCACAGAAACCCCACATCTATCGCGCGAAGCAGGGAGACAAGGCACGGCTGCATCACTAAACACGTCTTATTGCAGAGACAAACTCCAGAAAAAAGTCATCACACGCCGTGGGAAAGTCATCTCAATTGCCATCTATTTCGATTCTTGCTTCGCGGCGCTTTTCATTTCTTGTGTTTTCAGGCGCGATTTCGCCATTGCGTGCGCCAAATCTCGCGACTTTGCTCTGCCTTGCCCCTTAGCCTTTTGTTTTCATGGCCTGGCCTGTACTACAGCAGCCTCCACAGCACCCACAGCACTGAGCCCTTCTGAGCCTTCCAGCGACCAGCCCAGAAGCTCCTCCTCAGCCGACGTGTATGCGACACACCACAAAAATAAATCTACGTTTCCGGCCGCGATAACCCCGAATCAGCCCTTTGCGTTGACCTCCGCCTGCACCATCGCCATTGCATTCGCATCACTATCGCTTGATTTTCCATCGCGACACAATCGCGCACTCTATTGTGCCAATCCGACATTCATCGTTATCCGACGCTATAGCACTGCATCTTTTCTGTCGCATTCACGCCCCTTTCGGCGCATTTCGGCGCCCTTCCACGACCCTGTTTCGTGACAGCCTCGTGCCCTTGGCACCCTTATATTGCATTGCCTCCATCGTCTGCTCTTTTTGGCCGCCAACTTCTACCTCGACTGTCCCATCGCCTCTTGCTCATCATTGCGACCATGGCACCTGTGGTGACCGCCACGCCTATACACCCGCCAATCCCCCCGGGCATGGCCTCGAAAATCAAGCGGCCAATTGCTTCCAACACCACCGCCAACGGAGCTGCCAATGCGCGCGTCTCCGCATCACCGTCCACCGTCCCAAAGAAACTTCAAGGGACATCGGCACCAGCCACTGCCGTTCCCGGGCCCAATGTTCACCAAACGCCAATCCGGCCCCCCAATATCAAGATTCGCCA
>JAXHKQ010000485.1:0-15826 GCA_038407185.1 Chalaropsis ovoidea
TATAGTTAGCATAGGTTCGTGTGATTCACGCTGGGGTCTCTTTCTCTCTCTCTCTCTCCCCCCTCTGTCTCTCTCCCCTCTGTCTCTCCCCCTCCCCCCCTCTCTCTCTCCCCCTCCCCCCTCTCATCTGCACTCACCCTTCTGCCGGAACATGTCCACCAACTTGTCCGCTACCGGCCGGTTGGGCAGCGACTGCGCCGGGTGCGCACTAATCATCGGATAGCTCTTCTTGCGGATCGGCACGTTGGTCATGACAATCGACTGCATGCGGGCCTGGCGCCGCGCCCGGACCTCGGGGATGAGATCGGAAATGCGCTGCTTGTCGGCATACGCCTTGGCGCGCTCCATCACCAGCCGGCTCATGGCGATGCCGCTGCTGGGCCCGAGATAGCGCGGCGTGTCGTCGCCCTCGTTGAGGTGCACCAGGCCGCCGCGCCGCACCACGTCTTCGCTGTCGCGGGGGTACTCGGCGTCCTCGTCCGTGAACTGGTTGAGCTCGGCCTCCAGCGCGCGGACCTTGTCCTGCAGCCTGATGACGTAGTAGCGGTTGATCTTGCGGCCCTTGCTGGCGTCAAAGTATTCGCAGACCGAGTTGGATCTCTCGCAGGGCAGACAGCGTGGCAGCGTGGGGTCACATCGGGTTTTGCGCTATGTCCGGCGGCGACGAGGGGTTAGCGATGATGACGTATATACAAAAAGAAGCCAGGTTAGGCCTATAAAAGCATCAAGCACAGCGATATCCCACTTACCTGGCGACACCGGCAACACGCCGTCAGTGTATGTGCTATCCTCCCCGCAGCAGTCTCGTCCACCGGCTCGTTGGGGTTCGCCGGCTGCAGCCTCGGCGGCATGCGCTGTGGCTGCTGTGGCGGTTGCGGCCGCATATGGGGCGGCATCGGCATCGGCATCGGGGGCATGGCGTGCTGCATCGGGAGGCCGTGCATTGGGTGGTGCGGCTGCATGTGCATTGCAGACTGCGGCCCCGGCGGTCCCCCCAGCGCGTGGTGCTGGGCCATGGGATGGGGCTGCGGAGCGAGATGGAACTGGTGCGGGGCCGAGGCCGGGACGGGGATGCCAGGCTGTGGTGGCAGAGAGTACGGCACTTGGTACGGATATTGCTGGTACTGGAAGGGGGGCTGCTGGCGAGGGGGCATGGCGCCCAGGCCTTGCCGAAAGACGTCGGCGGCGTCCATTTGGGAGCGGAGCGGGGTCGGGTGTTGTGCGTTTGGCGTTTAGCGAGGCCGAGGGAAGCAAGCTGATAAAAGAGCAGCGGCGGTGGTGATGTGGCGAAACGTAGAGTGTGCGTGTGTGTAGGGGGGGGAGACAAAGGCGGCCGATCGAAGTGAGGAGAGTGGAGGGCCAAGAATCTTCACAGAAGAGAAAGGCCAAGCTCGGTATGGCAAGCAGGCGTAGGGCGTGTGGCCGTGGTCGTGATGGCGGGCATAGGCGTAGACGCGGGCGTAGTTGTGTGTGTGTGTGTGTGTGTGTGCGTGTGTGTGCGTGTGTTTAGCTGCTTCCTGCGGGGAAGATGGAATCAGCAGCGCGCAAGAACAAGACCAGCCGAAAGCTACCGTATCATAGGCGGATCTTGACTAGACTAGAGCCAAACTAGCAGCAGTCTTAGCGTAGCAAGCAAGACAACAGGACGAACAGAGCAGCCTCGTGGGTGGATAGAAGAGGGGGAGGAAAGAGAGACGCTGTAGCGAGAAAAAAGAATTTAGCGGTTAAAACGGCAGAAATTAATTTAAAATAATAATAAATCTCCTGCTGCGGGTTTCCGCCGTGACTCAAGAGAAAAATAAAGCCGGCAAATCTGTTTGTCGTGTGAATTTCAACACGAAGAAAACAGAAGAAAAGAAAAAGGAAAGAAAAGAAAAAAGAAAAGAAAAAAAAGCAATGCTAAAAAAACAAATTCATAAGCCCACAAGGCTGGTCCTCGAAAAACCAGATGGGCAACTACTTGAACTCTCAACCACACAAGCCTCGGAGGATTCGCACGTTTGGGATTCTAGAAGAAAAAGGAAGAAATGGAAGAAATCTGGAACCGGCGCGCGGCCCAAGACCACCGAGGAAGGCAGGCAGGAGGCCTGAACTGGCAATAGCCATAGATGGTCACAGCGAGCCCCAAGCCTCGGAATTCCAGCAGAGAAGGGAGGAGGGGCAGCAATTGAAGGCGGCGCTCCCTATTTTTAGAGCGTGATACAGAAAGAAGCCCGCCGCCGCCCAGTTTGCTGCATTTCTTTCCAAGCTTGGGCTTCTGCGTTGCTGTTCATCCACCGTTCATCCGCTTATTCCTCCTGGCTTGGCTGGCTGAAGCTTTGCTGCGGTGTGGTCTGCTGTGGTGGGCTTTACTGTGGTGGCTCTACTATGTGCCATGCCGTGCCATGCTTTTTTTTGCCTTGCTCTGTTCTGTCTTGCTCTGCTTTGCTCTGCACGCTCATGCTCGGAACTCTCACTCCCACCAGTTTGGCAACTACCAAAACTCCGTCTGATACAACGTCCGTCCGTTTGCTCGGCCAACCTGCAAATGGCCCGGACAAGGAAGGAAGTGAAAAATCTGCTCCTGCCAAAAATCCAGCAGCCCCAACTGAGACTCGATTAGGCCTTGTAAATTGTAAAACCACTGCCAAAGTGCGGGCAAGTGTTTTCGGCTTGGAGGCTGTTACAGCCGATATGGCAAGGGAGCAGCAGCACCTGTCCTTCTTTCTTTCTTTCCAGGTGAGGTGGGCGTTGTCATATTTCCAACTGCCTGCTCTACCGGCACGTTGCTGTTGTCTTGTCTTGTCTTGTCTTATCCAGCCTTTGATATCCCCATCCCTACCTGACAAGTCATGTCCCTGTTACGTTTAGTGATCAAATGCCGTCACTGTTTATGCATCTAACAGGAATATGCATCATTGATGCATTTGGACAGCACGAGAATTGAGGCCCGTGTGTCTGTCTATTCAACTAAATAGCAGGAGCTCCAAGCTGCCAATCCTTGTATGCATCTAATGGGGCTCCACATTTATGCGTCCATGCATGTCGACCTGTAGACAAGATTCCACCATCTCGACGGCGCAGCTCTTCACTCAAAGACGGACACGAAAAAGAAAGGGATGCTTCCACTTATGCTTGACCATCTTCCAGCATGCATGAAATCAAGCCATTCATGTTTCCAAGCCTTAACAACCAAGTCCAAAATAGACCGTTCAAACAAGCTTCCATTAGGGTTACTCCTCCCCGAAGCTACAGGGAAGGAAGCAGCAACAAACGCACAGCCCAAGATCGCTGCAACTGCTGAATCAGGTGGAACAAAGACGGAATATGATGCGGGGCGAAGCCTAGACAGTTGGGAAAGTAGGACCGCCCCTCCTTCTCTTTTCTTGCAATAAGTCCAGCAACTGAAGGTAACTGCCGGGTTTCTCGTCTGGCACGTCGCAGCCCAATTCTTGCAGTTTCCACGATTCAAGCTTCCGGTGTTCCGGTGTTCCAGTGTCCCGATTCGCCGACTTAAATTGGCAAGCACGACTCAATTTGCCCAAAAATAGCAATAGCCTACCCAGGTTGTAGACAGCTGCTCTTTTCAGCTTGGTACTTACCACATCTGTACCTTTCTTTTTTCAGCCTTGTGACCGACTTCCGTTTGCCTTCTTTTGACGACACTTGCTTGCTTACATATTCGACTGATAAGCAAATCTTCGCTACACACGCATCACGCATACACACACACACCTACGCATCTTCAGCCCGCATTCAATCACCACCAGCAACACGAAGCCATTATTATTTCTTCGCCTTTTCTTTTCTTGCTGCAAATCACCCAATCACCATGCTGCAACAACAACAACAACAACACCAGCAGCCGCGCAAAATGCCGCGGTCCAGCTTCTCGCACAACCCACTGCTGCGAGTCTCCCGCCCTGTGAGCGCCTGCTCACGGTGTAAGTTACGGCTCGGCCCGTGTTGTTTGCCCTTGCGATTTGCATGTGCTAACCGTCTCCCTTTCTCTAGGCCGTGCTGCAAAAGTCAAGGTTAGTTAGCCAGTCTCGGCGGGCACGAGGGCCGGCGGCTAGGACCAGGCCCGGAAGCACAGGGAAGCAGAACTCTGCGAACAAAGCCACGGGCCGCCTGTTCTTTGGTCCTGGGCAGGCTACTGCGCCTGTGCCTGATATGACTTGTCCTGAATCCCTTGCCTTGCTAACACTCTATCAACAGTGTGACGGAAAGCTGCCCGCGTGTACGGCCTGTGAAAAGGCCGGTCGGGAGGCCGAGTGCTCCAGTGCAAATGACCAGTTTGCGCGTGGCAAAGAACGGAGGTAAGCCGGTTGATGTGTATCAAATTCTTTTTTTCTCTCGCGCCACTCTAACGATTCTTCTCCACCTCTAGCTATGTTGCTGCTCTTGAACTTCGCATTGAGAAACTAGAGCGCCGCCTTGCCTTTGCCCGCTCACAAAAGGCCTCCTCCAACTCGGCCGCCGCCGATCATGACAGCGACCGCAAAGGGTCTCTGGCTGTCATCCAGCAAGCCATGCACCGCAAAGCCGAACGTAGACGAGAGAACTCGGACGTCAACTCGCTGGTGTCTGACTTTGGCTATCTGTAAGTTTTGCCTGGTTCGTATATAGCCTGGCGATAGCATGGCCAAACTAACCTCTTTCCTCTCTGCCCCTAAACAAGGTCCGTCAATGCCACGGCGCATGACTTTGAGTTCAACGCTACCAACATGACGTTTGCAAGACTGGTTCTTGCGGCTGCCACCAACGAGTTCATCAATCCTCCCACCGACACCGACATGCCGTCCAAGGAGGCCATGGTCACATGTCTGCAGTTCTACATCAGCAACATCCTCTGCCTGTTCCCCTGCTTTGCCGAGAAGACACTGTGGAACACCATGGAGGACCTCCTCGAAAACGACGGCCGCATCATCAAGGACAGCGACTGCTTCCTGTTCTGGGTCGCGCTCGCTATTGGCGCCACGGCCCAGAGCCGCGACAACGGCGACCAGTTCTACAACACGGGCGTAGACTACGTGGCCCGCGCCCTGCCCTATGCCGACAAGGCCATGATGTCCGGGTACGTAGGCCAGATCCAGTCGCTGGTGCTCCTGACACAATACGCCATGCTGGACCCCGCCCACTTTGATGCCTGGCATCTCGTTGGCTTTGCCAGTCGGGCCGCCATTGACCTGGGCTACCACCAGGACCCTGACCGTGAGATTCCCGGCGAGAGGGAAAAGCTTAATCAGCGGAGACGCATCTTCTACTGCGTGTACGCTCTGGACAGGTAAGACTACAGACGGACAGACCCGGCTTTTATGAGCCCATGATTGGTAGTTAACACCCTCTCTCCTCCCTCCTCCAGGGCAATCAGCATGGTCCACGCACGGGCTTTTTCCTTTACAGACGACGCTATCAATGTCATGATCCCCAAAGCCACTCTTACAAAGCCGACGGAACACGGCCCGGTCGCCAACAACGGCGCACCGCCACCCGCCGCCCCTTCTCCGCCGCCGCTGATCCAGCCAGCACAGCACCTATTCCAGCTCCGGCGGACACAGTCGCTATGGTACCAGACACTGTTCCAGTCTGACGGCCAGGACATGGCAGACACGCCGTCGTTTATCTGGAAAATGTGTGCCGATATGAAAGACTGGAACTCGAGTCTGCCGTCGACACAGCCGCCCTTCGTGGGCGAGTACTTTGACCTGGAGCTGCGGTACAGCTACGTGTACTGCATTGCGCCGTCGGCCCGCGCGCCGCAAATCACCGACTACAGCCGCGTGCTCATCTTTGAGCACACAACAGCGTATCTGGAGACGATCCACCGCGTGGCCAAGGCAGCCGAGAGCGCAGCCTTTTACACCTACCACGACGCCCTCAAGGTGTACTTTATGGCCAGCCAGTTCCTCGCGGTGCTGCGCGACGCCGAAGACATGCTGCTGATGGGAGCGCCGGTGCAGATCCCCGTGGTCAACCCGGGCTGCCCGCCGCCGCTGCCGCTGCCCTCGCGCGTGTACCTGCGCGGGCGCGACGAGGAGAACCTGGACCGCAGTCTGCGTGTGCTACAGCTGGTGGTCGAGACGCTGGAGCTGTTTGGCAAGCGGTGGACGGACACGCTCTCGCTCAAGAACAACTTCCAGATGATTTCGGGCGAGGTGGTGGACCGGCTGCAGGTCAAGCAGCAGATGCGGGACTCGGCGCGCATGCAGCAGCAACAGCAGCAGCAGCAGGGCCAGGTGATGAGCCCCCCCGGGCCTGATGGCGGGCCAACAGGACAGGGTCAAGGGCAGGGTCAAGGTCAGGGACAGGGATCACCACCGCGATGGGTCGGGGTCAATGTAGCACAGATGATGCACGGAGGACCGTAGCTGCGTAAGAGAGAGAGACAGAGAGTGTGTGTGTGAATTGAAAAGGGGTTTCTACATAGTTCGCAGGTGCTGTAGGGTTAGATGCGTGACCTCTCTATGCTAGTTGCCCTGTAGAGGCAGTCTCTCGCGGCGCGGCTCTCGGCTGGCCAAGCCGGCACGACGGCAAGCTGAAACCCGAGAGACAGACGGATATCTCCAGAGACTGCAAAAATAGCCCCGATGGGTTGTTTATGTTTGGTCTTGGCCAGGCTAAACAAAGCTCAAAAATAGAGTTGCAGAGCGGACTTCACATGATGTCATGAGAGGTGGCAGGATGGAGGATCAACGAGGGATCATGGCCAAGTTTATGTTGCTGCGTATACGAGGAAGGAGGAGGAGGAAGAGGAGGAGAGGAGCAAGACCGGAGGTGGAAGACGGAAGGGGGCTAAATTGAGCAGGAAGGGAGGCTGTGAGGAGGAAGGGGAAGGTCCCTTCAAACTTAAAAGCCTAATTGGGATGAAAAGGAAAGAGCGCTAAAAATAGAGACCGAGTGTTTGTAACCCTAACCCCACGACCCACACCCGTAACCCACACATCCTCGGGTTGCGTGTTGGTCGTGATCCCCATCTTCTTCCTGGCCTAGAGAATTAAGTCGATATTCGGACCGGAAGACTCGGTGACTGAGGGCAAGAGCGAAGGGGGACTTTGGGCAAGGAATTCTTTCCCCCCCCCCCCTTAAATGCTCCGAGGGCAGAAGGACTTAAGGCTTTGAGGGAAGAGAGGCACTTGAAGAGCTTGAAGGCATTAACTATTTCTGCAAGACTGGTGCCACTGCATCCTATAAAATCCGATATAAGAAATGGAGTTAACAGGTGAGTTGACAAGCAGGGGGTCTTTGGCTGACAAAACAGAGACAACACCAGCAAAAAAGCGTCTGCCTGCAGCAAAGAGTGGACTTAGGCATCAGCCTTGGCAGTGGTGGCCATGCTGGCATGCTGGAGGATTGGAGAGGGTTGTTTGGTTTGGCGAGGCACATTTCAGGAGCAGAAGCAACGAGGCAGAAGGAGGGCAAGCAGGAGTTCATGTTGGTGTTCATGGCCCAAGGCTTTGGCTCAGATGCAGACGGGGCGGAGAGGCGAGCGGAGAAGGAGAAGCAGCAGCCAAGGTCAAGGCCAAGGCCAAGACCAAGACCACGACCACGATCACAGTCTCTTGTCAAAAAAAGCAAGCATTTTTGCTGTTATTTTTGCATATTCTTATTCTGTCGACTGAGCAGCTGGAAATAGACGGCCCAGTTTCACATCAAACCCTTTTTCTCCAGCTTAATCTTGGCGTGCCCGGCCGGTCACCACAATCTTAGTACCAAACAGGTCCAGCTTACAGACTTTGCTCTCCAAGTTAACTCAAGTGACCTAATAAACTCCGATCCAGTCCAGGCAGGGCGTTATGCTAAAAAGAGGCAGACGAACAAGCAGGGGGGAGGGCGCACTGTAGACATGGGGCAGGGGCAGTGCAGCAGATCTTGTCTTGTCCCTCGTCAACAAGCCCGCACAACGGGGTGACAAGAGAAAATGGGCGCATGCACAGCAAGGGAGAGGAGCCAAAAGAAGCATTGGGCGTGGGCTGATTCCTGCCGAGCCGGCAGAGAGGGCGGAAGCTATGGCTGCTGGGGAAGGCCAGAAAATGTATAAGAAGGGGAGGGGCGCATCTCGAGGTTTGGGGTTGTTTCTGGATTTAGAGAGCCACTCAGTATCGAGATCTCGTCTTTTATACACAGTCTTCTTCTTCTTCTTCTTCTTCTTCTTCTCCTCTTCTTTCTTCTACTCTTCTTCTTCATATTCTTCCTCTTCCTCTCTCAAAATGCACTACCTCAAGTCTCTCGTTGCCCTGACCGCCTCCGTGGCCACCGTCTCGGCCATGGCTGCTCCCCACCCCATGATCACCCCCGCGCCCGCCAGAATGGCCATGCGCCGCGACATCTTTGACAAGCTTGGCGATGTCATCGAGGACGGTGCCAACGACATTGCCAACAGCGTCGAAGATGCTGCCAACGACGTCGCTGATAGCGCCGAGGATGCCGCCAACGACGTTGCCGACGGTGTCGACGACATTGGCGACGATGTCTCCAGATGGGGCTCCTCCGTCTTCACCAACGCCGACCAGTCTGCCACTTGCATCTCGCTGGCCTCTGCTATTGTGGACTCGGACCCCCCGCGTCCCACTGAGGACCTCAGAGACCTGCTGGAGGACAACCAGTCTGTTGCTGGCAACTGCCTGACTTCAGTGCCCAACAGCCTGACCTCGGAGTACAGCGCCTACGAGACCAACGCTGTCAACTGGTACAGCACTGCCTCGCCTCTCATCTCGTCGTACCAGGCCAGCTGCCCCACCTTTGGCGACCTCAACGTGCAGCGCCTGGTTCCCTGCTCCACCATTGCCGGCATGGCTGCTGCTACCGGCAGCGGCTCAGCCGGGAGCTCCGGCAGCGCCACGCGCACGTCTTCCTCCACTGGCACGTCGTCCGGCTCACCGTCCGTCACTGGCGCTGCGACTCGCAACGGCGGCATCGCTGCCGGTGCTCTTGCAGCCCTGGTCGGTGCCATTGCTCTGTTCTAAGCCTGAGCACGCGCCGGCACGGCACGGCATGGCCGTCTAGAGTTGCAGTCGAGGGGAGTTGGCTCTGCAGAGAGCCTGTATTCACTGGGTAGAGCGCAGGGTACTTTGGCTTCGTTGGTTTCTCTTCTTTGAGCTTTTTTTTTCTTTTTTTTTCTTTCTGTGTGTGTTTAGTAGCGTTCCTGATTAGATCGCCTGTTGTCCTGGCGTCATGGTACATAGTTTCATATCCATACATACCTTGTTTCATCCTTAATACTGGTGCTTTTTGCCTGATTTGCATGCCATGTGTTGCTTGCGCTGGCCTGCAATGTTGTGCTGGTGCCTTATTTCTGCATGGGGGGCTTTCGCTTGCCCTATAGAGTCTACAGTATAAGCTTAAATCCCCACTCAAATTCTTCTGGTACTTGCGACTTGTAGCGCCGGAAATTGCGCTCTCTCGACGATCACCAGAAGCAATTGCTACTCCGAGGTCAATGCCATCTTTGATTGCTGCTGCCTGATCAGCAACTGCTTATTTGAGGGACCGCTCCCAGAACCCTAAACCGGGCGATCAATCAACCCTAGGCTGGCTGCTCCACCTACCAGAAGCCCGTGCCCGGCGCTCAACAGACACGGACGCGTCAGGCAAGGGACCCACATTGCCCCACAGTCTCCGGCCGATCGTCAAACCGGCGAATAGGGGCTCAACATTTCAGAGACGTGGCTCGCCAATCAGAGCCCCGCACATCGTGAAGCTGTGCCTAAGTTCTTGATTCTTGGCTGATCCTGCATTTCACACCATCCCATTGCGACGCCCCTCGTCTATCCCGCCGCGCTCGCCACAATGGCCAACTACAAAGTCTCCGCCGCTGCCGGCCGTGGCCGATGCCTCAAGGCCACCGTGGCGCTCAAGCCCGGCGACAAAATCGGGCTCTTCACCAAGCCCGTGTTCTCTATCCCCAGCTCCAACAGACTCTCCGCCCAATGCTCCTACTGCCTTGCCGACAACGCCCGGCTCCTGCAATGCACCGGCTGCCGCGCCGTCGCGTACTGCAGCACCGGCTGCCAGAGTGCCGCGTGGAAGTCGATGGCGTCCGGTGGCACGGGCCACAAGAAGGAGTGCCCCGTACTCAAGCTTGCGCGGGCCCGTGGCGGCAACCGGCCACTGCCGACGCCCACGCGCGCGTTGCTGTCCATCATGGTCAACGGCCAGGCGGCCGAGGACATGGTCAGGGACCTGGCCAGCAATGTGCAGGAGTTCCAGAAGAACGCCGAGGACTGGGAGGGCATTTGCCTGCAGGCCGTCACATCGCTGGTGTACAGCAAAACCGGAGGTCCGGAGCTGACGGCCAAGTACGCCGAGATCCTTTGCAAGGTAGGCTTCTTCGGCGCCGACTCGACTCGCACGATTGCCACCTCTGTTGCTAATGTCTGTCTGCTAGATCATGACCAACACCTTTAGCGCCGTCGATGCCGACGTCGGCAAATCGTCTGTCTTCCTCGAACCGACCCTGGCCATGGCCAACCACTCCTGCCTGCCCAATGCCGTTGTGCAGATCCACGGCCGTGAGGCTCTTCTGATAGCCGAGCGGCCGATTGCTGTGGGTGAAGAGATTTTGATTTGCTATGTTGGTGAGTGTGTGACGTCTGCCTCTGCCCTCTGCCCTCTGCCCTCTCTAACCACCCACCTCTTCTCCCCCAGACCCCTTCAAATCCGTCTCAAACCGCCACCAAGACCTCAAATCGTACCACTTCACCTGCACCTGCTCTCGCTGCGCCGGCGACCTGGACCTATACACCGTAGCCAAGAACTACCCGAGTCTCGATGCCAACGAGTACAGTCTCGTCTCCGTAGCAGCCCTGCGATCCCCAGCCATTGACCGCCCGATGCCCGTGTCCCTGAAGAGGATATACACAGACCTGCAGAGTGAGTACGCCACGTTTGAAAAGACCATCACAGAGGTCACGAAAGACACTCTCGTACGCGGCTTTACCATCGTCGAGCCCCTAGTGGCCAATAGCCAGTGGGCCGCTTCGCCCATGCCGGCGTTCCTGAACGAATGCCTGCAATACTGGAGCCCTCACCCCGAAACCGCCGGCGACCCGCTCGTTTCTCTGGCGATATGTTGCCTGGTAGCGTCGCGTATAGCGCCCGTCACACACCCGCTTCCGTGGTCCACACCCCGCCTCAGAAGCGCCTTTTTCCTCTGCAACGCGCTGTTCAAGGCGTTCTACAGCGAAGCCAATCTCAAGGACCAGCTAGTCCAGCTATGCAAGCGCGTCCAGCTAGGCGAAGAGGCCACGCGCAGGATTGCCAACGCCCACGCACTGAGCATGATTTACATGATTGCGAAAATGATGGGGCACTACAAGGACCATTCACACCCCGAGGAATACACCATTGACGCTGCCGACCAAATACTCATGGCTCTGGATGCTACCAACCGCCCCGGTCCCTACACCGAAGAAGGGGCGCCATATGGAAGCTGTGAAGACGTGGGAAAAAGCCAAGGCCGATGGGCAGCCGTGGCAGGCGTTCTGGAATATCACCGTCGTCCAGGTGGTCGAGGCGCTGGCCGAGGTCGGCGGCCGTGTGCTTCTAGACGAGCTAATGCAGAAGGGGGTCACAGAACGGACGTCAAGGTAGTTAATCGCGGATGTAAAAGACGCCGACACAAGGCAGACGGCGGCAACATAGGCGTATGATTATATATAGCGAGAGTGTAACAAGATACCAATACCATATCAGTGCGTGTGTATAAAACTCATTCAGACAGCGCCAGGCCTTGTCCCGACGTTACCCCTTCCGAGTGACATACGATTTCCTTGCCGTCCTCATCGGCCGTGCCCGTGTCGTCGCCGTCACCGGAGACGGAGATACTTGTCGCGTCGCACTTGTCTTCCGGACATCAGGCGGCGAAGGCGACCACCTGTATATATCATTACCAGCGCCAGCGCCAGCGCCACCCGCGCCATGTACCTGATTAGCCGGGCTTGCGCTGCGCCTTGTCGCTGCAGATCCCAGGTGCAGTCTTTTCCTAGGCGGCGAC
The DNA here is from genome assembly GCA_038407185.1 of Chalaropsis ovoidea. Taxonomy (NCBI): domain Eukaryota; kingdom Fungi; phylum Ascomycota; class Sordariomycetes; order Microascales; family Ceratocystidaceae; genus Chalaropsis; species Chalaropsis ovoidea. Next base: position 11,975 of record JAXHKQ010000485.1, read on the forward strand.
TTTTGCAGCAGTCGATCGTCATCGTCGTCGTCTTCGTCGTCGTCTTCGCCATCAAAGTTCTGGAGGGACACAAGCAATGGCCGCTTCCTTCGCTGGCCTGCTGCATGTGGTCGTGGCTGAGACTGGGGCTGTGGTGGCGGTTGTGGCTTAGCCTGCAGGTGTGACTGCGTGTGTGCTTGTGATAGGCTTGGCATCTGCATGGGAAACTGCGGTTGCGGCATCACACTGTACGCCATGTTGTACTGGTGGGCGTGGTTCAGCTGGTCGCCCGGAGTCTCAACACAGAGCTGGTCGGCTGCAGCCAAGCCCTGGTATCTGTTGTCGCCAACAGCCCGCCCCGAAGCCATGGGCGTCTGCTGTTGCTGTTGCTGCTGGCTCTGGTGTTGCGAGCCAGACACCAGCCGCTCCAGCCGCTGGAAGCGCGATCTGAAGAGCTGGAATTCCATCTGCAGCGTCTCCACCATGGCGGCTTTGGTGCCGATGCTTGCCAGATTCGTCGCCAGAATATCCAGGTCCTGCGGGCCGATGCCCGTTGCTTGCTGGGACTGCGACCTCTGCTGCGCTTGCGACTGGGCCTGCGATGCGTCGGCGCGCTGTCTGGCCTGGTTGTTGGCCTCGATTTCGTAGCGCAGCTTCTTGACTTCGCTTTGCAAAGCTAGGATCTCGTTGCTCTGGTTTTTGAGCATCTGCAGGCTCTCCTTGTGCGCCTTTTTCGAGGCCCCAAGCTCCCGCTCCAAAGAGTCTGTCCGGGCCAGCACATTTTGGAGATCGGCCTTGCTGTCTTTGGCGTCTGTTTTGATTGCTGCCACGTCCTTCTTTACTGCGTCGGTCTCTGTGGCCTTTTTCTTGATGAGTGCCTTGACCTCTGTCATTTCTTTCTTGACAGGCGCAACAGCCACGTCAATCTTTGCTGTTACATCGTTGATTTTCGCTTCCAGGATAGGCACTGGTACGGTATTCGACATGCTGTTTCTCAGCTCGGTCAAGCCCGTCTTTAGAACCACCACATCGCTGCGTACGTCGCCAATATCAGTGCTAACCTGTGCCGTCGAATCGCGGGCCTTCTTGATGTCTCCATCCATGCGGCTCACAGCATGGTCAAACGCGGAGATGACCTGGTAGCCTGCCGTGTCAATGCGGTTGATATCGGTCCTCATCTGCGCCAGGTCTGCGGCGCTCACGGTGAAAGCCTCGGTGAAGAACGAGGATGGCTTTGGGTTTGGAATGCCATACTCAGTCTCGGCATCCTCGGAGGCTGATTTTGAAGTAGGCTCAGGGGCCTTGCTTGGGGTCGCGCCAGCGGTGTCGTTGCCGTTACTGGCACCGGCCGCTCTTGAGAACTTGCTCGGCTGTGGTGTTGGGATTGGCTCGGGCTTCGGAACTGGGTTTGGGTTTTTCTTGGGGCTGGTGCGGGAAGTCGGAATACTTTGTGGAGTGCTCTGTGAAGAGCTCTGCGTGTCCCGGTCGTCTGCCAGCGGTCTGCGGTCACGCAGGTTCCAGACTTCCTCGACAACGAGTTTCGAAGAGACGCCGCGCCGGCCTGATTTGAAGCTCAAATTGGGTTCGCGCAGAAGCAGCTGGTCTCTGTGGCAGGGTTAGCAAATTCTATCGTGGGGGTGCTTCAGGAAGACAACTAACTTGACCAAGGCATGACCGGGTGGTGTAGAGACACATTTTAGGCCCAAGATCGTGCGGCACATCGGACAGCACACGTCCTGTAGCTCACTGCATTGGCACCACACTCTGTTAGCTTTTCTGATGCGCTTCCAAGACCAACGAGCCTCTAGGCCTGCCAGATCAAATCTCTTACCATCCGCTCACCAGCGTTTGCGGCTCTCCCGCGCGAGGCTTGCCCTTGTCCTGGATCTGGACACTCTGCGGCGCCTCGCATGGCGTGTAGTAGTTTTTGCCAATCTGCGTCCACGCATTGACAAACATGCCAATGGAAAACTTGCAGCCTTTGCACGAGGCTGAGAGCGTCTTGGTCGCCATCGGTCGCGGAGCAGCGGAGCAGCGGCGGGCCGAGATTGACGGGGACGGACGGGGACGGATGGGATCCCTTGGTCTCGTTTTCTGACACGAAACACGGTAATCGAGCGGCTATGTAGCCAATAGCAAAGGGCCAGGTTAAGGATGCAGTTGAGTGTTGAGCATCAGCGCTGATGCCGTACGTTGTTCCATGGCGTTCTTTGCCCTCGAACGACCTTTTGGCGATGGGCCTGGCGAAAACGCGCTTGAAACTTTGTGTTAGAGGGCAGGCACGCGTAAAGTGAAGATGACTAAGCCCCGACTAGGATCCCTCCCTGGTATTCTTAGATCCTAGCTAGGAGTGGCTATTTTCCAACTGGACCCACTAAAAAGTTCAACCCCGAGCCGCAGAGACTTCAGACGATGTGAAGATGAAATCCGACTTGACGGCACCCTGCTATTTGGTTCCCCTATAAAAGATCTGCTCCTGGCCGTCTGCCTGCCTATGACCCGCATCTCCAAACTTGGAGCCTATCTACAGAAACTTAGCCAAAACATTACCGTCTGCCCACCAATCCCACCGTCTCCTCCAGCCCATCGCCTCATCCTCACCATGGGCAAGAAGCAGAAGAAGCAAGCCAACGCCAGCATGTCTTTGGCCCTCCAGCAGGCCACCATCAACGAAGACAAGGCTGCTGCTGCTTCCAGCGCAAATACTACCGCACCGTCGGTGTCCCCCGCCGAAAGCGACCGCAGCAGCCTCAAGCGCTCTGCCCCCCACGACGAAGATGACCACGACGACGATCACGAGACCACAGACAAGCCCACCGGCGGCGACAACGGCGACTGGGCCATGGTGTCCAACAAGCGCAAGAAGCTGAAGATCCCGTCGACAAAGTCGTCCAATTACCCAGCCCTCCAGCTGCTGAAAAACTCGCGCCTGCAGAGCAAGGTCAACCTCGACGCCTGGCGCGATCTGGTGCTATACGTCTTTGCCGACGGCACCTCGCCGCAGTGGGTGTCTGTCGCAAACCGCAGCCAGATCCGCAAATTTGTCACCGTCATGGTTCCTGGTCTGGAAGAGGCCATGTTCCGCTCCAACGTTGACTACCGCGTCTTCGACGAGGCTCTGGCCGGCGAGAGAGAGGCCTTGGCCTCCGGCGCCAAGATTGCCAGTCCGGACGACTATACGCCGCGGCCAATGGACAGAGAAACACTGCCATCAGTTGTAGCTCCGTTAGCAGACATGTTTGACCTGCTGTGGCCAGTGCGCGCACCGGGTGATGACCGGTATAGCAAGCTCCATTCACCCATGGGGACGTTTCTCTCTGCGCCAAAGCCCAAGAGCAGCAAGGACGACAAGAGCGGCAACGGCAAAAAGGACACGTGGAAGAACGAGCGCACGCGGATCACCGAGTTTCTGGCCACGGAAGAAGAGCTGACGGAAAATGGCTACATCGTGCATCCCGTGCTTATTTCAGACCTCGCCGAGGCTGCTGCCTTCAAGCTCGACGACGGCTGGGCCATGACACCCGTCGCTTCTATCGACGAGGCTGAAGTGCCCGAAGCCGAAATCGAAAGCGGCAGCATAACAGCCGGCCGCGACATCCTCGCCATCGACTGCGAGATGGTGATGACCGGGCCCTCGGAAATGGCGCTGGCGCGCATCAGCATCGTCAACTGGGGCGGCGATGTTGTGCTCGACGAGCTCGTCAAGCCCACCAAGCCCATCACCGACTACGTCACGCAGTACTCGGGCACGAGGACCACGCCGAGTCATGGCTGACGACCGGGCTTGCCGAGCGTGGATTCGCCAACATCAGCTACATCTCGTCCGCCACGGCAACTGTCACGAGCGCGCTGCTTGCCGGCTCCGATGCCCAC